>JBBWSE010000019.1:0-250000 GCA_038430175.1 Ficus hirta | reverse complement strand
ATGCACCGGATCCCATCAGAACTCCGCAGTTAAGCGTGCTTGGGCGAGAGTAGTACTAGGATGGGTGACCTCCTGGGAAGTCCTCGTGTTGCACTCGTGTTTTTGCTCTTTTGTTTTTCTTATTCGTTTTTTCTCTTTACCGCTTTTAACGTTAAGGCGTCCCTCGATTGCACCGCACCGGGGGACCCACTAACGTGAGTGCCGACATAACTTTTCACCTCTCTTGTTCAAGCAAGTGAACACCTTAAGTGATTTTTTCGCGCTTAGGACTTCGGGTGCGATCATACCAGCACTAATGCACCGGATCCCATCAGAACTCCGCAGTTAAGCGTGCTTGGGCAAGAGTAGTACTAGGATGGGTGACCTCCTGGGAAGTCCTCGTGTTGCACTCGTGTTTTTGCTCTTTTGTTTTTCTTATTCGTTTTTTCTCTTTACCGCTTTTAACGTTAAGGCGTCCCTCGCTTGCACCGCACCGGGGAACCCACTAACGTGACTGCCGACATAACTTTTCGCCTCTCTTGTTCAAGGAAGTGAACACCTTAAGTGATTTCTTCGCGCTTAGTTCTTCGGGTGCGATCATACCAGCACTAATGCACCGGATCCCATCAGAACTCCGCAGTTAAGCCTGCTTGGGCGAGAGTAGTACTAGGATGGGTGACCTCCTGGGAAGTCCTCGTGTTGCACTCGTGTTTTTGCTCTTTTGTTTTTCTTATTCGTTTTTTCTCTTTACCGCTTTTAACGTTAAGGCGTCCCTCGCTTGCACCGCACCGGGGAACCCACTAACGTGACTGCCGACATAACTTTTCGCCTCTCTTGTTCAAGGAAGTGAACACCTTAAGTGATTTCTTCGCGCTTAGTTCTTCGGGTGCGATCATACCAGCACTAATGCACCGGATCCCATCAGAACTCCGCAGTTAAGCGTGCTTGGGCGAGAGTAGTACTAGGATGGGTGACCTCCTGGGAAGTCGTCGTGTTGCACTCGTGTTTTTGCCTTTTGTTTTTCTTATTCGTTTTTTCTCTTTACCGCTTTTAACGTTAAGGCGTCCCTCGCTTGCACCGCACCGGGGGACCCACTAACGTGACTGCCGACATAACTTTTCACCTCTCTTGTTCAAGCAAGTGAACACCTTAAGTGATTTCTTCGCGCTTAGGATATCGGGTGCGATCATACCAGCACTAATGCACCGGATCCCATCAGAACTCCGCAGTTAAGCGTGCTTGGGCGAGAGTAGTACTAGGATGGGTGACCTCCTGGGAAGTCCTCGTGTTGCACTCGTGTTTTTGCTCTTTTGTTTTTCTTATTCGTTTTTTCTCTTTACCGCTTTTAACGTTAAGGCATCCCTCGCTTGCACCGCACCGGGGGACCCACTAACGTGACTGCCGACATAACTTTTCACCTCTCTTGTTCAAGCAAGTGAACACCTTAAGTGATTTCTTCGCGCTTAGGATATCGGGTGCGATCATACCAGCACTAATGCACCGGATCCCATCAGAACTCCGCAGTTAAGCGTGCTTGGGCGAGAGTAGTACTAGGATGGGTGACCTCCTGGGAAGTCCTCGTGTTGCACTCGTGTTTTTGCTCTTTTGTTTTTCTTATTCGTTTTTTCTCTTTACCGCTTTTAACGTTAAGGCGTCCCTCGCTTGCACCGCACCGGGGAACCCACTAACGTGACTGCCGACATAACTTTTCGCCTCTCTTGTTCAAGGAAGTGAACACCTTAAGTGATTTCTTCGCGCTTAGTTCTTCGGGTGCGATCATACCAGCACTAATGCACCGGATCCCATCAGAACTCCGCAGTTAAGCCTGCTTGGGCGAGAGTAGTACTAGGATGGGTGACCTCCTGGGAAGTCCTCGTGTTGCACTCGTGTTTTTGCTCTTTTGTTTTTCTTATTCGTTTTTTCTCTTTACCGCTTTTAACGTTAAGGCATCCCTCGCTTGCACCGCACCGGGGGACCCACTAACGTGAGTGCCGACATAACTTTTCACCTCTCTTGTTCAAGCAAGTGAACACCTTAAGTGATTTCTTCGCGCTTTGGGCTTCGGGTGTGATCATACCAGCACTAATGCACCGGATCCCATCAGAACTCCGCAGTTAAGCGTGCTTGGGCGAGAGTAGTACTAGGATGGGTGACCTCCTGGGAAGTCGTCGTGTTGCACTCGTGTTTTTGCCCTTTTGTTTTTCTTATTCGTTTTTTCTCTTTACCGCTTTTAACGTTAAGGCGTCCCTCGCTTGCACCGCACCGGGGGACCCACTAACGTGACTGCCGACATAACTTTTCACCTCTCTTGTTCAAGCAAGTGAACACCTTAAGTGATTTCTTCACGCTTAGGATATCGGGTGCGATCATACCAGCACTAATGCACCGGATCCCATCAGAACTCCGCAGTTAAGCGTGCTTGGGCGAGAGTAGTACTAGGATGGGTGACCTCCTGGGAAGTCCTCGTGTTGCACTCGTGTTTTTGCTCTTTTGTTTTTCTTATTCGTTTTTTCTCTTTACCGCTTTTAACGTTAAGGCATCCCTCGCTTGCACCGCACCGGGGGACCCACTAACGTGACTGCCGACATAACTTTTCACCTCTCTTGTTCAAGCAAGTGAACACCTTAAGTGATTTCTTCGCGCTTAGGATATCGGGTGCGATCATACCAGCACTAATGCACCGGATCCCATCAGAACTCCGCAGTTAAGCGTGCCTGGGCGAGAGTAGTACTAGGATGGGTGACCTCCTGGGAAGTCCTCGTGTTGCACTCGTGTTTTTGCTCTTTTGTTTTTCTTATTCGTTTTTTCTCTTTACCGCTTTTAACGTTAAGGCGTCCCTCGCTTGCACCGCACCGGGGGACCCACTAACGTGACTGCCGACATAACTTTTCACCTCTCTTGTTCAAGCAAGTGAACACCTTAAGTGATTTCTTCGCGCTTAGGATATTGGGTGCGATCATACCAGCACTAATGCACCGGATCCCATCAGAACTCCGCAGTTAAGCGTGCCTGGGCGAGAGTAGTACTAGGATGGGTGACCTCCTGGGAAGTCCTCGTGTTGCACTCGTGTTTTTGCTCTTTTGTTTTTCTTATTCGTTTTTTCTCTTTACCGCTTTTAACGTTAAGGCGTCCCTCGCTTGCACCGCACCGGGGAACCCACTAACGTGACTGCCGACATAACTTTTCGCCTCTCTTGTTCAAGGAAGTGAACCCCTTAAGTGATTTCTTCGCGCTTAGTTCTTCGGGTGCGATCATACCAGCACTAATGCACCGGATCCCATCAGAACTCCGCAGTTAAGCCTGCTTGGGCGAGAGTAGTACTAGGATGGGTGACCTACTGGGAAGTCCTCGTGTTGCACTCGTGTTTTTGCTCTTTTGTTTTTCTTATTCGTTTTTTCTCTTTACCGCTTTTAACGTTAAGGCGTCCCTCGCTTGCACCGCACCGGGGGACCCACTAACGTGAGTGCCGACATAACTTTTCACCTCTCTTGTTCAAGCAAGTGAACACCTTAAGTGATTTCTTCGCGCTTAGGACTACGGGTGCGATCATACCAGCACTAATGCACCGGATCCCATCAGAACTCCGCAGTTAAGCGTGCTTGGGCGAGAGTAGTACTAGGATGGGTGACCTCCTGGGAAGTCCTCGTGTTGCACTCGTGTTTTTGCTCTTTTGTTTTTCTTATTCGTTTTTTCTCTTTACCGCTTTTAACGTTAAGGCGTCCCTCGCTTGCACCGCACCGGGGGACCCACTAACGTGAGTGCCGACATAACTTTTCACCTCTCTTGTTCAAGCAAGTGAACACCTTAAGTGATTTCTTCGCGCTTAGGACTTCGGGTGCGATCATACCAGCACTAATGCACCGAATCCCATCAGAACTCCGCAGTTAAGCGTGCTTGGGCGAGAGTAGTGCTAGGATGGGTGTCCTCCTGGGAAGTCGTCGTGTTGCACTCGTGTTTTTGCCCTTTTGTTTTTCTTATTCGTTTTTTCTCTTTACCGCTTTTAACGTTAAGACGTCCCTCGCTTGCACCGCGTCAGGGGACCCACGAACGTGGCTGCCGACATAACTTTTCGCCTCTCTAGTTCAAGGAAGTGAACACCTTAAGTGATTTTTTCGCGCTTAGGACTTCGGGTGCGATCATACCAGCACTAATGCACCGGATCCCATCAGAACTCCGCAGTTAAGCGTGCTTGGGCGAGAGTAGTACTAGGATGGGTGACCTCCTGGGAAGTCCTCGTGTTGCACTCGTGTTTTTGCTCTTTTGTTTTTCTTATTTGTTTTTTCTCTTTACCGCTTTTAACGTTAAGGCGTCCCTCGCTTGCACCGCACCGGGGGACCCACTAACGTGACTGCCGACATAACTTTTCACCTCTCTTGTTCAAGCAAGTGAACACCTTAAGTGATTTCTTCGCGCTTAGGATATTGGGTGCGATCATACCAGCACTAATGCACCGGATCCCATCAGAACTCCGCAGTTAAGCGTGCCTGGGCGAGAGTAGTACTAGGATGGGTGACCTCCTGGGAAGTCCTCGTGTTGCACTCGTGTTTTTGCTCTTTTGTTTTTCTTATTCGTTTTTTCTCTTTACCGCTTTTAACGTTAAGGCGTCCCTCGCTTGCACCGCACCGGGGAACCCACTAACGTGACTGCCGACATAACTTTTCGCCTCTCTTGTTCAAGGAAGTGAACCCCTTAAGTGATTTCTTCGCGCTTAGTTCTTCGGGTGCGATCATACCAGCACTAATGCACCGGATCCCATCAGAACTCCGCAGTTAAGCCTGCTTGGGCGAGAGTAGTACTAGGATGGGTGACCTACTGGGAAGTCCTCGTGTTGCACTCGTGTTTTTGCTCTTTTGTTTTTCTTATTCGTTTTTTCTCTTTACCGCTTTTAACGTTAAGGCGTCCCTCGCTTGCACCGCACCGGGGGACCCACTAACGTGAGTGCCGACATAACTTTTCACCTCTCTTGTTCAAGCAAGTGAACACCTTAAGTGATTTCTTCGCGCTTAGGACTACGGGTGCGATCATACCAGCACTAATGCACCGGATCCCATCAGAACTCCGCAGTTAAGCGTGCTTGGGCGAGAGTAGTACTAGGATGGGTGACCTCCTGGGAAGTCCTCGTGTTGCACTCGTGTTTTTGCTCTTTTGTTTTTCTTATTCGTTTTTTCTCTTTACCGCTTTTAACGTTAAGGCGTCCCTCGCTTGCACCGCACCGGGGGACCCACTAACGTGAGTGCCGACATAACTTTTCACCTCTCTTGCTCAAGCAAGTGAACACCTTAAGTGATTTCTTCGCGCTTAGGACTTCGGGTGCGATCATACCAGCACTAATGCACCGAATCCCATCAGAACTCCGCAGTTAAGCGTGCTTGGGCGAGAGTAGTGCTAGGATGGGTGACCTCATGGGAAGTCGTCGTGTTGCACTCGTGTTTTTGCCCTTTTGTTTTTCTTATTCGTTTTTTCTCTTTACCGCTTTTAACGTTAAGACGTCCCTCGCTTGCACCGCGTCAGGGGACCCACGAACGTGGCTGCCGACATAACTTTTCGCCTCTCTAGTTCAAGGAAGTGAACACCTTAAGTGATTTTTTCGCGCTTAGGACTTCGGGTGCGATCATACCAGCACTAATGCACCGGATCCCATCAGAACTCCGCAGTTAAGCGTGCTTGGGCGAGAGTAGTACTAGGATGGGTGACCTCCTGGGAAGTCCTCGTGTTGCACTCGTGTTTTTGCTCTTTTGTTTTTCTTATTCGTTTTTTCTCTTTACCGCTTTTAACGTTAAGGCGTCCCTCGCTTGCACCGCACCGGGGGACCCACTAACGTGAGTGCCGACATAACTTTTCACCTCTCTTGCTCAAGCAAGTGAACACCTTAAGTGATTTCTTCGCGCTTAGGACTTCGGGTGCGATCATACCAGCACTAATGCACCGAATCCCATCAGAACTCCGCAGTTAAGCGTGCTTGGGCGAGAGTAGTGCTAGGATGGGTGACCTCATGGGAAGTCGTCGTGTTGCACTCGTGTTTTTGCCCTTTTGTTTTTCTTATTCGTTTTTTCTCTTTACCGCTTTTAACGTTAAGACGTCCCTCGCTTGCACCGCGTCAGGGGACCCACGAACGTGGCTGCCGACATAACTTTTCGCCTCTCTAGTTCAAGGAAGTGAACACCTTAAGTGATTTTTTCGCGCTTAGGACTTCGGGTGCGATCATACCAGCACTAATGCACCGGATCCCATCAGAACTCCGCAGTTAAGCGTGCTTGGGCGAGAGTAGTACTAGGATGGGTGACCTCCTGGGAAGTCCTCGTGTTGCACTCGTGTTTTTGCTCTTTTGTTTTTCTTTTTCGTTTTTTCTTTTTACCACTTTTAACGTTAAGGCGTCCCTCGCTTGCACCGCACCGGGGGACCCACTAACGTGGCTGCCGACATAACTTTTCGCCTCTCTTGTTCAAGCAAGTGAACACCTTAAGTGATTTCTTCGCGCTTAGGATATCGGGTGCGATCATACCAGCACTAATGCACCGAATCCCATCAGAACTCCGCAGTTAAGCGTGCTTGGGCGAGAGTAGTACTAGGATGGGTGACCTCCTGGGAAGTCCTCGTGTTGCACTCGTGTTTTTGCTCTTTTGTTTTTCTTATTCGTTTTTTCTCTTTACCGCTTTTAACGTTAAGGCATCCCTCGCTTGCACCGCACCGGGGGACCCACTAACGTGACTGCCGACATAACTTTTCACCTCTCTTGTTCAAGCAAGTGAACACCTTAAGTGATTTCTTCGCGCTTAGGATATCGGGTGCGATCATACCAGCACTAATGCACCGGATCCCATCAGAACTCCGCAGTTAAGCGTGCCTGGGCGAGAGTAGTACTAGGATGGGTGACCTCCTGGGAAGTCCTCGTGTTGCACTCGTGTTTTTGCTCTTTTGTTTTTCTTATTCGTTTTTTCTCTTAACCGCTTTTAACGTTAAGGCGTCCCTCGCTTGCACCGCACCGGGGGACCCACTAACGTGACTGCCGACATAACTTTTCACCTCTCTTGTTCAAGCAAGTGAACACCTTAAGTGATTTCTTCGCGCTTAGGATATTGGGTGCGATCATACCAGCACTAATGCACCGGATCCCATCAGAACTCCGCAGTTAAGCGTGCCTGGGCGAGAGTAGTACTAGGATGGGTGACCTCCTGGGAAGTCCTCGTGTTGCACTCGTGTTTTTGCTCTTTTGTTTTTCTTATTCGTTTTTTCTCTTTACCGCTTTTAACGTTAAGGCGTCCCTCGCTTGCACCGCACCGGGGAACCCACTAACGTGACTGCCGACATAACTTTTCGCCTCTCTTGTTCAAGGAAGTGAACACCTTAAGTGATTTCTTCGCGCTTAGTTCTTCGGGTGCGATCATACCAGCACTAATGCACCGGATCCCATCAGAACTCCGCAGTTAAGCCTGCTTGGGCGAGAGTAGTACTAGGATGGGTGACCTACTGGGAAGTCCTCGTGTTGCACTCGTGTTTTTGCTCTTTTGTTTTTCTTATTCGTTTTTTCTCTTTACCGCTTTTAACGTTAAGGCGTCCCTCGCTTGCACCGCACCGGGGGACCCACTAACGTGAGTGCCGACATAACTTTTCACCTCTCTTGTTCAAGCAAGTGAACACCTTAAGTGATTTCTTCGCGCTTAGGACTACGGGTGCGATCATACCAGCACTAATGCACCGGATCCCATCAGAACTCCGCAAATAAGCGTGCTTGGGCGAGAGTAGTACTAGGATGGGTGACCTCCTGGGAAGTCCTCGTGTTGCACTCGTGTTTTTGCTCTTTTGTTTTTCTTATTCGTTTTTTCTCTTTACCGCTTTTAACGTTAAGGCGTCCCTCGCTTGCACCGCACCGGGGGACCCACTAACGTGAGTGCCGACATAACTTTTCACCTCTCTTGTTCAAGCAAGTGAACACCTTAAGTGATTTCTTCGCGCTTAGGACTTCGGGTGCGATCATACCAGCACTAATGCACCGAATCCCATCAGAACTCCGCAGTTAAGCGTGCTTGGGCGAGAGTAGTGCTAGGATGGGTGACCTCCTGGGAAGTCGTCGTGTTGCACTCGTGTTTTTGCCCTTTTGTTTTTCTTATTCGTTTTTTCTCTTTACCGCTTTTAACGTTAAGACGTCCCTCGCTTGCACCGCGTCAGGGGACCCACGAACGTGGCTGCCGACATAACTTTTCGCCTCTCTAGTTCAAGGAAGTGAACACCTTAAGTGATTTTTTCGCGCTTAGGACTTCGGGTGCGATCATACCAGCACTAATGCACCGGATCCCATCAGAACTCCGCAGTTAAGCGTGCTTGGGCGAGAGTAGTACTAGGATGGGTGACCTCCTGGGAAGTCCTCGTGTTGCACTCGTGTTTTTGCTCTTTTGTTTTTCTTATTCGTTTTTTCTCTTTACCGCTTTTAACGTTAAGGCGTCCCTCGCTTGCACCGCACCGGGGGACCCACTAACGTGACTGCCGACATAACTTTTCACCTCTCTTGTTCAAGCAAGTGAACACCTTAAGTGATTTCTTCGCGCTTAGGATATTGGGTGCGATCATACCAGCACTAATGCACCGGATCCCATCAGAACTCCGCAGTTAAGCGTGCCTGGGCGAGAGTAGTACTAGGATGGGTGACCTCCTGGGAAGTCCTCGTGTTGCACTCGTGTTTTTGCTCTTTTGTTTTTCTTTTTCGTTTTTTCTTTTTACCACTTTTAACGTTAAGGCGTCCCTCGCTTGCACCGCACCGGGGGACCCACTAACGTGGCTGCCGACATAACTTTTCGCCTCTCTTGTTCAAGCAAGTGAACACCTTAAGTGATTTCTTCGCGCTTAGGATATCGGGTGCGATCATACCAGCACTAATGCACCGAATCCCATCAGAACTCCGCAGTTAAGCGTGCTTGGGCGAGAGTAGTACTAGGATGGGTGACCTCCTGGGAAGTCCTCGTGTTGCACTCGTGTTTTTGCTCTTTTGTTTTTCTTATTCGTTTTTTCTCTTTACCGCTTTTAACGTTAAGGCATCCCTCGCTTGCACCGCACCGGGGGACCCACTAACGTGACTGCCGACATAACTTTTCACCTCTCTTGTTCAAGCAAGTGAACACCTTAAGTGATTTCTTCGCGCTTAGGATATCGGGTGCGATCATACCAGCACTAATGCACCGGATCCCATCAGAACTCCGCAGTTAAGCGTGCCTGGGCGAGAGTAGTACTAGGATGGGTGACCTCCTGGGAAGTCCTCGTGTTGCACTCGTGTTTTTGCTCTTTTGTTTTTCTTATTCGTTTTTTCTCTTAACCGCTTTTAACGTTAAGGCGTCCCTCGCTTGCACCGCACCGGGGGACCCACTAACGTGACTGCCGACATAACTTTTCACCTCTCTTGTTCAAGCAAGTGAACACCTTAAGTGATTTCTTCGCGCTTAGGATATTGGGTGCGATCATACCAGCACTAATGCACCGGATCCCATCAGAACTCCGCAGTTAAGCGTGCCTGGGCGAGAGTAGTACTAGGATGGGTGACCTCCTGGGAAGTCCTCGTGTTGCACTCGTGTTTTTGCTCTTTTGTTTTTCTTATTCGTTTTTTCTCTTTACCGCTTTTAACGTTAAGGCGTCCCTCGCTTGCACCGCACCGGGGAACCCACTAACGTGACTGCCGACATAACTTTTCGCCTCTCTTGTTCAAGGAAGTGAACACCTTAAGTGATTTCTTCGCGCTTAGTTCTTCGGGTGCGATCATACCAGCACTAATGCACCGGATCCCATCAGAACTCCGCAGTTAAGCCTGCTTGGGCGAGAGTAGTACTAGGATGGGTGACCTACTGGGAAGTCCTCGTGTTGCACTCGTGTTTTTGCTCTTTTGTTTTTCTTATTCGTTTTTTCTCTTTACCGCTTTTAACGTTAAGGCGTCCCTCGCTTGCACCGCACCGGGGGACCCACTAACGTGAGTGCCGACATAACTTTTCACCTCTCTTGTTCAAGCAAGTGAACACCTTAAGTGATTTCTTCGCGCTTAGGACTACGGGTGCGATCATACCAGCACTAATGCACCGGATCCCATCAGAACTCCGCAAATAAGCGTGCTTGGGCGAGAGTAGTACTAGGATGGGTGACCTCCTGGGAAGTCCTCGTGTTGCACTCGTGTTTTTGCTCTTTTGTTTTTCTTATTCGTTTTTTCTCTTTACCGCTTTTAACGTTAAGGCGTCCCTCGCTTGCACCGCACCGGGGGACCCACTAACGTGAGTGCCGACATAACTTTTCACCTCTCTTGTTCAAGCAAGTGAACACCTTAAGTGATTTCTTCGCGCTTAGGACTTCGGGTGCGATCATACCAGCACTAATGCACCGAATCCCATCAGAACTCCGCAGTTAAGCGTGCTTGGGCGAGAGTAGTGCTAGGATGGGTGACCTCCTGGGAAGTCGTCGTGTTGCACTCGTGTTTTTGCCCTTTTGTTTTTCTTATTCGTTTTTTCTCTTTACCGCTTTTAACGTTAAGACGTCCCTCGCTTGCACCGCGTCAGGGGACCCACGAACGTGGCTGCCGACATAACTTTTCGCCTCTCTAGTTCAAGGAAGTGAACACCTTAAGTGATTTTTTCGCGCTTAGGACTTCGGGTGCGATCATACCAGCACTAATGCACCGGATCCCATCAGAACTCCGCAGTTAAGCGTGCTTGGGCGAGAGTAGTACTAGGATGGGTGACCTCCTGGGAAGTCCTCGTGTTGCACTCGTGTTTTTGCTCTTTTGTTTTTCTTATTCGTTTTTTCTCTTTACCGCTTTTAACGTTAAGGCGTCCCTCGCTTGCACCGCACCGGGGGACCCACTAACGTGACTGCCGACATAACTTTTCACCTCTCTTGTTCAAGCAAGTGAACACCTTAAGTGATTTCTTCGCGCTTAGGATATTGGGTGCGATCATACCAGCACTAATGCACCGGATCCCATCAGAACTCCGCAGTTAAGCGTGCCTGGGCGAGAGTAGTACTAGGATGGGTGACCTCCTGGGAAGTCCTCGTGTTGCACTCGTGTTTTTGCTCTTTTGTTTTTCTTATTCGTTTTTTCTCTTTACCGCTTTTAACGTTAAGGCGTCCCTCGCTTGCACCGCACCGGGGAACCCACTAACGTGACTGCCGACATAACTTTTCGCCTCTCTTGTTCAAGGAAGTGAACCCCTTAAGTGATTTCTTCGCGCTTAGTTCTTCGGGTGCGATCATACCAGCACTAATGCACCGGATCCCATCAGAACTCCGCAGTTAAGCCTGCTTGGGCGAGAGTAGTACTAGGATGGGTGACCTACTGGGAAGTCCTCGTGTTGCACTCGTGTTTTTGCTCTTTTGTTTTTCTTATTCGTTTTTTCTCTTTACCGCTTTTAACGTTAAGGCGTCCCTCGCTTGCACCGCACCGGGGGACCCACTAACGTGAGTGCCGACATAACTTTTCACCTCTCTTGTTCAAGCAAGTGAACACCTTAAGTGATTTCTTCGCGCTTAGGACTACGGGTGCGATCATACCAGCACTAATGCACCGGATCCCATCAGAACTCCGCAGTTAAGCGTGCTTGGGCGAGAGTAGTACTAGGATGGGTGACCTCCTGGGAAGTCCTCGTGTTGCACTCGTGTTTTTGCTCTTTTGTTTTTCTTATTCGTTTTTTCTCTTTACCGCTTTTAACGTTAAGGCGTCCCTCGCTTGCACCGCACCGGGGGACCCACTAACGTGAGTGCCGACATAACTTTTCACCTCTCTTGTTCAAGCAAGTGAACACCTTAAGTGATTTCTTCGCGCTTAGGACTTCGGGTGCGATCATACCAGCACTAATGCACCGAATCCCATCAGAACTCCGCAGTTAAGCGTGCTTGGGCGAGAGTAGTGCTAGGATGGGTGACCTCCTGGGAAGTCGTCGTGTTGCACTCGTGTTTTTGCCCTTTTGTTTTTCTTATTCGTTTTTTCTCTTTACCGCTTTTAACGTTAAGACGTCCCTCGCTTGCACCGCGTCAGGGGACCCACGAACGTGGCTGCCGACATAACTTTTCGCCTCTCTAGTTCAAGGAAGTGAACACCTTAAGTGATTTTTTCGCGCTTAGGACTTCGGGTGCGATCATACCAGCACTAATGCACCGGATCCCATCAGAACTCCGCAGTTAAGCGTGCTTGGGCGAGAGTAGTACTAGGATGGGTGACCTCCTGGGAAGTCCTCGTGTTGCACTCGTGTTTTTGCTCTTTTGTTTTTCTTTTTCATTTTTTCTTTTTACCACTTTTAACGTTAAGGCGTCCCTCGCTTGCACCGCACCGGGGGACCCACTAACGTGGCTGCCGACATAACTTTTCGCCTCTCTTGTTCAAGCAAGTGAACACCTTAAGTGATTTCTTCGCGCTTAGGATATCGGGTGCGATCATACCAGCACTAATGCACCGAATCCCATCAGAACTCCGCAGTTAAGCGTGCTTGGGCGAGAGTAGTACTAGGATGGGTGACCTCCTGGGAAGTCCTCGTGTTGCACTCGTGTTTTTGCTCTTTTGTTTTTCTTACTCGTTTTTTCTCTTTACCGCTTTTAACGTTAAGGCGTCCCTCGCTTGCACCGCACCGGGGGACCCACTAACGTGACTGCCGACATAACTTTTCACCTCTCTTGTTCAAGCAAGTGAACGCCTTAAGTGATTTCTTCGCGCTTAGGATATCGGGTGCGATCATACCAGCACTAATGCACCGGATCCCATCAGAACTCCGTAGTTAAGCGTGCTTGGGCGAGAGTAGTACTAGGGTGGGTGACCTCCTGGGCAGTCCTCGTGTTGCACTCGTGTTTTTGCCCTTTTGTTTTTCTTATTCGTTTTTTCTCTTTACCGCTTTTAACGTTAAGACGTCCCTCGCTTGCACCGCGTCAGGGGACCCACGAACGTGGCTGCCGACATAACTTTTCGGCTCTCTTGTTCAAGTAAGTGAACACCTTAAGTGATTTTTTCGCGCTTAGGACTTCGGGTGCGATCATACCAGCACTAATGCACCGGATCCCATCAGAACTCCGCAGTTAAGCGTGCTTGGGCGAGAGTAGTACTAGGATGGGTGACCTCCTGGGAAGTCCTCGTGTTGCACTCGTGTTTTTGCTCTTTTGTTTTTCTTATTCGTTTTTTCTCTTTACCGCTTTTAACGTTAAGGCGTCCCTCGCTTGCACCGCATCGGGGAACCCACTAACGTGACTGCCGACATAACTTTTCGCCTCTCTTGTTCAAGGAAGTGAACACCTTAAGTGATTTCTTCGCGCTTAGTTCTTCGGGTGCGATCATACCAGCACTAATGCACCGGATCCCATCAGAACTCCGCAGTTAAGCCTGCTTGGGCGAGAGTAGTACTAGGATGGGTGACCTCCTGGGAAGTCCTCGTGTTGCACTCGTGTTTTTGCTCTTTTGTTTTTCTTATTCGTTTTTTCTCTTTACCGCTTTTAACGTTAAGGCGTCCCTCGCTTGCACCGCACCGGGGGACCCACTAACGTGAGTGCCGACATAACTTTTCACCTCTCTTGTTCAAGCAAGTGAACACCTTAAGTGATTTCTTCGCGCTTAGGACTTCGGGTGCGATCATACCAGCACTAATGCACCGAATCCCATCAGAACTCCGCAGTTAAGCGTGCTTGGGCGAGAGTAGTGCTAGGATGGGTGACCTCCTAGGAAGTCGTCGTGTTGCACTCGTGTTTTTGCCCTTTTGTTTTTCTTTTTCGTTTTTTCTCTTTACCGCTTTTAACGTTAAGGCGTCCCTCGCTTGCACCGCACCGGGGGACCCACTAACGTGGTTGCCGACATAACTTTTCGCCTCTCTTGTTCAAGCAAGTGAACACCGTAAGTGATTTCTTCGCGCTTAGGATATCGGGTGCGATCATACCAGTACTAATGCACCGGATCCCATCAGAACTCCGCAGTTAAGCGTGCTTGGGCGAGAGTAGTACTAGGATGGGTGACCTCCTGGGAAGTCCTCGTGTTGCACTCGTGTTTTTGCTCTTTTGTTTTTCTTATTCGTTTTTTCTCTTTACCGCTTTTAACGTTAAGGCGTCCCTCGCTTGCACCGCACCGGGGGACCCACTAACGTGACTGCCGACATAACTTTTCACCTCTCTTGTTCAAGCAAGTGAACACCTTAAGTGATTTCTTCGCGCTTAGGATATCGGGTGCGATCATACCAGCACTAATGCACCGGATCCCATCAGAACTCCGTAGTTAAGCGTGCTTGGGCGAGAGTAGTACTAGGGTGGGTGACCTCCTGGGAAGTCCTCGTGTTGCACTCGTGTTTTTGCCCTTTTGTTTTTCTTATTCGTTTTTTCTCTTTACCGCTTTTAACGTTAAGACGTCCCTCGCTTGCACCGCGTCAGGGGACCCACGAACGTGGCTGCCGACATAACTTTTCGCCTCTCTTGTTCAAGGAAGTGAACACCTTAAGTGATTTTTTCGCGCTTAGGACTTCGGGTGCGATCATACCAGCACTAATGCACCGGATCCCATCAGAACTCCGCAGTTAAGCGTGCTTGGGCGAGAGTAGTACTAGGATGGGTGACCTCCTGGGAAGTCCTCGTGTTGCACTCGTGTTTTTGCTCTTTTGTTTTTCTTATTCGTTTTTTCTCTTTACCGCTTTTAACGTTAAGGCGTCCCTCGCTTGCACCTCACCGGGGAACCCACTAACGTGACTGCCGACATAACTTTTCGCCTCTCTTGTTCAAGGAAGTGAACACCTTAAGTGATTTCTTCGCGCTTAGTTCTTCGGGTGCGATCATACCAGCACTAATGCACCGGATCCCATCAGAACTCCGCAGTTAAGCCTGCTTGGGCGAGAGTAGTACTAGGATGGGTGACCTCCTGGGAAGTCCTCGTGTTGCACTCGTGTTTTTGCTCTTTTGTTTTTCTTATTCGTTTTTTCTCTTTACCGCTTTTAACGTTAAGGCGTCCCTCGCTTGCACCGCACCGGGGGACCCACTAACGTGAGTGCCGACATAACTTTTCACCTCTCTTGTTCAAGCAAGTGAACACCTTAAGTGATTTCTTCGCGCTTAGGACTTCGGGTGCGATCATACCAGCACTAATGCACCGAATCCCATCAGAACTCCGCAGTTAAGCGTGCTTGGGCGAGAGTAGTGCTAGGATGGGTGACCTCCTAGGAAGTCGTCGTGTTGCACTCGTGTTTTTGCCCTTTTGTTTTTCTTTTTCGTTTTTTCTCTTTACCGCTTTTAACATTAAGGCGTCCCTCGCTTGCACCGCACCGGGGGACCCGCTAACGTGGTTGCCGACATAACTTTTCGCCTCTCTTGTTCAAGCAAGTGAACACCGTAAGTGATTTCTTCGCGCTTAGGATATCGGGTGCGATCATACCAGTACTAATGCACCGGATCCCATCAGAACTCCGCAGTTAAGCGTGCTTGGGCGAGAGTAGTACTAGGATGGGTGACCTCCTGGGAAGTCCTCGTGTTGCACTCGTGTTTTTGCTCTTTTGTTTTTCTTATTCGTTTTTTCTCTTTACCGCTTTTAACGTTAAGGCGTCCCTCGCTTGCACCGCACCGGGGGACCCACTAACGTGACTGCCGACATAACTTTTCACCTCTCTTGTTCAAGCAAGTGAACACCTTAAGTGATTGCTTCGCGCTTAGGATATCGGGTGCGATCATACCAGCACTAATGCACCGGATCCCATCAGAACTCCGCAGTTAAGCATGCTTGGGCGAGAGTAGTACTAGGGTGGGTGACCTCCTGGGAAGTCCTCGTGTTGCACTCGTGTTTTTGCCCTTTTGTTTTTCTTATTCGTTTTTTCTCTTTACCGCTTTTAACGTTAAGACGTCCCTCGCTTGCACCGCGTCAGGGGACCCACGAACGTGGCTGCCGACATAACTTTTCGCCTCTCTTGTTCAAGGAAGTGAACACCTTAAGTGATTTTTTCGCGCTTAGGACTTCGGGTGCGATCATACCAGTACTAATGCACCGGATCCCATCAGAACTCCGCAGTTAAGCGTGCTTGGGCGAGAGTAGTACTAGGATGGGTGACCTCCTGGGAAGTCCTCGTGTTGCACTTGTGTTTTTGCTCTTTTGTTTTTCTTATTCGTTTTTTCTCTTTACCGCTTTTAACGTTAAGGCGTCCCTCGCTTGCACCGCACCGGGGGGCCCACTAACGTGACTGCCGACATAACTTTTCACCTCTCTTGTTCAAGCAAGTGAACACCTTAAGTGATTTCTTCGCGCTTAGGACTACGGGTGCGATCATACCAGCACTAATGCACCGGATCCCATCAGAACTCCGCAGTTAAGCGTGCTTGGGCGAGAGTAGTACTAGGATGGGTGATCTCCTGGGAAGTCCTCGTGTTGCACTCGTGTTTTTGCTCTTTTGTTTTTCTTATTCGTTTTTTCTCTTTACCGCTTTTAACGTTAAGGCGTCCCTCGCTTGCACCGCACCGGGGGACCCACTAACGTGAGTGCCGACATAACTTTTCGCCTCTCTTGTTCAAGCAAGTGAACACCTTAAGTGATTTCTTCGCGCTTAGTTCTTCGGGTGCGATCATACCAGCACTAATGCACCGGATCCCATCAGAACTCCGCAGTTAAGCCTGCTTGGGCGAGAGTAGTACTAGGATGGGTGACCTCCTGGGAAGTCCTCGTGTTGCACTCGTGTTTTTGCTCTTTTGTTTTTCTTATTCGTTTTTTCTCTTTACCGCTTTTAACGTTAAGGCGTCCCTCGCTTGCACCGCACCGGGGGACCCACTAACGTGAGTGCCGACATAACTTTTCACCTCTCTTGTTCAAGCAAGTGAACACCTTAAGTGATTTCTTCGCGCTTAGGACTTCGGGTGCGATCATACCAGCACTAATGCACCGAATCCCATCAGAACTCCGCAGTTAAGCGTGCTTGGGCGAGAGTAGTGCTAGGATGGGTGACCTCCTAGGAAGTCGTCGTGTTGCACTCGTGTTTTTGCCCTTTTGTTTTTCTTTTTCGTTTTTTCTCTTTACCGCTTTTAACATTAAGGCGTCCCTCGCTTGCACCGCACCGGGGGACCCGCTAACGTGGTTGCCGACATAACTTTTCGCCTCTCTTGTTCAAGCAAGTGAACACCGTAAGTGATTTCTTCGCGCTTAGGATATCGGGTGCGATCATACCAGTACTAATGCACCGGATCCCATCAGAACTCCGCAGTTAAGCGTGCTTGGGCGAGAGTAGTACTAGGATGGGTGACCTCCTGGGAAGTCCTCGTGTTGCACTCGTGTTTTTGCTCTTTTGTTTTTCTTATTCGTTTTTTCTCTTTACCGCTTTTAACGTTAAGGCGTCCCTCGCTTGCACCGCACCGGGGGACCCACTAACGTGACTGCCGACATAACTTTTCACCTCTCTTGTTCAAGCAAGTGAACACCTTAAGTGATTTCTTCGCGCTTAGGATATCGGGTGCGATCATACCAGCACTAATGCACCGGATCCCATCAGAACTCCGCAGTTAAGCATGCTTGGGCGAGAGTAGTACTAGGGTGGGTGACCTCCTGGGAAGTCCTCGTGTTGCACTCGTGTTTTTGCCCTTTTGTTTTTCTTATTCGTTTTTTCTCTTTACCGCTTTTAACGTTAAGACGTCCCTCGCTTGCGCCGCGTCAGGGGACCCACGAACGTGGCTGCCGACATAACTTTTCGCCTCTCTTGTTCAAGGAAGTGAACACCTTAAGTGATTTTTTCGCGCTTAGGACTTCGGGTGCGATCATACCAGTACTAATGCACCGGATCCCATCAGAACTCCGCAGTTAAGCGTGCTTGGGCGAGAGTAGTACTAGGATGGGTGACCTCCTGGGAAGTCCTCGTGTTGCACTTGTGTTTTTGCTCTTTTGTTTTTCTTATTCGTTTTTTCTCTTTACCGCTTTTAACGTTAAGGCGTCCCTCGCTTGCACCGCACCGGGGGACCCACTAACGTGACTGCCGACATAACTTTTCACCTCTCTTGTTCAAGCAAGTGAACACCTTAAGTGATTTCTTCGCGCTTAGGACTACGGGTGCGATCATACCAGCACTAATGCACCGGATCCCATCAGAACTCCGCAGTTAAGCGTGCTTGGGCGAGAGTAGTACTAGGATGGGTGATCTCCTGGGAAGTCCTCGTGTTGCACTCGTGTTTTTGCTCTTTTGTTTTTCTTATTCGTTTTTTCTCTCTACCGCTTTTAACGTTAAGGCGTCCCTCGCTTGCACCGCACCGGGGGACCCACTAACGTGAGTGCCGACATAACTTTTCGCCTCTCTTGTTCAAGCAAGTGAACACCTTAAGTGATTTCTTCGCGCTTAGGACTTCGGGTGCGATCATACCAGCACTAATGCACCGAATCCCATCAGAACTCCGCAGTTAAGCGTGCTTGGGCGAGAGTAGTGCTAGGATGGGTGACCTCCTGGGAAGTCGTCGTGTTGCACTCGTGTTTTTGCCATTTTGTTTTTCTTATTCGTTTTTTCTCTTTACCGCTTTTAACGTTAAGACGTCCCTCGCTTGCACCGCGTCAGGGGACCCACTAACGTGGCTGCCGACATAACTTTTCGCCTCTCTTGTTCAAGGAAGTGAACACCTTAAGTGATTTTTTCGCGCTTAGGACTTCGGGTGCGATCATACCAGCACTAATGCACCGGATCCCATCAGAACTCCGTAGTTAAGCGTGCTTGGGCGAGAGTAGTACTAGGATGGGTGACCTCCTGGGAAGTCCTCGTGTTGCACTCGTGTTTTTGCTCTTTTGTTTTTCTTTTTCGTTTTTTCTCTTTACCACTTTTAACGTTAAGGCGTCCCTCGCTTGCACCGCACCGGGGGACCCACTAACGTGGCTGCCGACATAACTTTTCGCCTCTCTTGTTCAAGCAAGTGAACACCGTAAGTGATTTCTTCGCGCTTAGGATATCGGGTGCGATCATACCAGCACTAATGCACCGGATCCCATCAGAACTCCGCAGTTAAGCGTGCTTGGGCGAGAGTAGTACTAGGATGGGTGACCTCCTGGGAAGTCCTCGTGTTGCACTCGTGTTTTTGCTCTTTTGTTTTTCTTATTCGTTTTTTCTCTTTACCGCTTTTAACGTTAAGGCGTCCCTCGCTTGCACCGCACCGGGGGACCCACTAACGTGACTGCCGACATAACTTTTCACCTCTCTTGTTCAAGCAAGTGAACACCTTAAGTGCTTTCTTCGCGCTTAGGATATCGGGTGCGATCATACCAGCACTAATGCACCGGATCCCATCAGAACTCCGCAGTTAAGCATGCTTGGGCGAGAGTAGTACTAGGGTGGGTGACCTCCTGGGAAGTCCTCGTGTTGCACTCGTGTTTTTGCCCTTTTGTTTTTCTTATTCGTTTTTTCTCTTTACCGCTTTTAACGTTAAGACGTCCCTCGCTTGCACCGCGTCAGGGGACCCACGAACGTGGCTGCCGAAATAACTCTTCGCCTCTCTTGTTCAAGGAAGTGAACACCTTAAGTGATTTTTTCGCGCTTAGGACTTCGGGTGCGATCATACCAGCACTAATGCACCGGATCCCATCAGAACTCCGCAGTTAAGCGTGCTTGGGCGAGAGTAGTACTAGGATGGGTGACCTCCTGGGAAGTCCTCGTGTTGCACTCGTGTTTTTGCTCTTTTGTTTTTCTTATTCGTTTTTTCTCTTTACCGCTTTTAACGTTAAGGCGTCCCTCGCTTGCACCGCACCGGGGAACCCACTAACGTGACTGCCGACATAACTTTTCGCCTCTCTTGTTCAAGGAAGTGAACACCTTAAGTGATTTCTTCGCGCTTAGTTCTTCGGGTGCGATCATACCAGCACTAATGCACCGGATCCCATCAGAACTCCGCAGTTAAGCCTGCTTGGGCGAGAGTAGTACTAGGATGGGTGACCTCCTGGGAAGTCCTCGTGTTGCACTCGTGTTTTTGCTCTTTTGTTTTTCTTATTCGTTTTTTCTCTTTACCGCTTTTAACGTTAAGGCGTCCCTCGCTTGCACCGCACCGGGGGACCCACTAACGTGAGTGCCGACATAACTTTTCACCTCTCTTGTTCAAGCAAGTGAACACCTTAAGTGATTTCTTCGCGCTTAGGACTTCGGGTGCGATCATACCAGCACTAATGCACCGAATCCCATCAGAACTCCGCAGTTAAGCGTGCTTGGGCGAGAGTAGTGCTAGGATGGGTGACCTCCTGGGAAGTCGTCGTGTTGCACTCGTGTTTTTGCCCTTTTGTTTTTCTTTTTCGTTTTTTCTCTTTACCGCTTTTAACGTTAAGGCGTCCCTCGCTTGCACCGCACCGGGGGACCCACTAACGTGGCTGCCGACATAACTTTTCGCCTCTCTTGTTCAAGCAAGTGAACACCGTAAGTGATTTCTTCGCGCTTAGGATATCGGGTGCGATCATACCAGCACTAATGCACCGGATCCCATCAGAACTCCGCAGTTAAGCGTGCTTGGGCGAGAGTAGTACTAGGATGGGTGACCTCCTGGGAAGTCCTCGTGTTGCACTCGTGTTTTTGCTCTTTTGTTTTTCTTATTCGTTTTTTCTCTTTACCGCTTTTAACGTTAAGGCGTCCCTCGCTTGCACCGCACCGGGGGACCCACTAACGTGACTGCCGACATAACTTTTCACCTCTCTTGTTCAAGCAAGTGAACACCTTAAGTGCTTTCTTCGCGCTTAGGATATCGGGTGCGATCATACCAGCACTAATGCACCGGATCCCATCAGAACTCCGCAGTTAAGCATGCTTGGGCGAGAGTAGTACTAGGGTGGGTGACCTCCTGGGAAGTCCTCGTGTTGCACTCGTGTTTTTGCCCTTTTGTTTTTCTTATTCGTTTTTTCTCTTTACCGCTTTTAACGTTAAGACGTCCCTCGCTTGCACCGCGTCAGGGGACCCACGAACGTGGCTGCCGAAATAACTCTTCGCCTCTCTTGTTCAAGGAAGTGAACACCTTAAGTGATTTTTTCGCGCTTAGGACTTCGGGTGCGATCATACCAGCACTAATGCACCGGATCCCATCAGAACTCCGCAGTTAAGCGTGCTTGGGCGAGAGTAGTACTAGGATGGGTGACCTCCTGGGAAGTCCTCGTGTTGCACTCGTGTTTTTGCTCTTTTGTTTTTCTTATTCGTTTTTTCTCTTTACCGCTTTTAACGTTAAGGCGTCCCTCGCTTGCACCGCACCGGGGAACCCACTAACGTGACTGCCGACATAACTTTTTGCCTCTCTTGTTCAAGGAAGTGAACACCTTAAGTGATTTCTTCGCGCTTAGTTCTTCGGGTGCGATCATACCAGCACTAATGCACCGGATCCCATCAGAACTCCGCAGTTAAGCCTGCTTGGGCGAGAGTAGTACTAGGATGGGTGACCTCCTGGGAAGTCCTCGTGTTGCACTCGTGTTTTTGCTCTTTTGTTTTTCTTATTCATTTTTTCTCTTTACCGCTTTTAACGTTAAGGCGTCCCTCGCTTGCACCGCACCGGGGGACCCACTAACGTGAGTGCCGACATAACTTTTCACCTCTCTTGTTCAAGCAAGTGAATACCTTAAGTGATTTCTTCGCGCTTAGGACTTCGGGTGCGATCATACCAGCACTAATGCACCGGATCCCATCAGAACTCCGCAGTTAAGCGTGCTTGGGCGAGAGTAGTGCTAGGATGGGTGACCTCCTGGGAAGTCATCGTGTTGCACTCGTGTTTTTGCCCTTTTGTTTTTCTTTTTCGTTTTTTCTCTTTACCGCTTTTAACGTTAAGACGTCCCTCACTTGCACCGCGTCAGGGGACCCACGAACGTGGCTGCCGAAATAACTCTTCGCCTCTCTTGTTCAAGGAAGTGAACACCTTAAGTGATTTTTTCGCGCTTAGGACTTCGGGTGCGATCATACCAGCACTAATGCACCGGATCCCATCAGAACTCCGCAGTTAAGCGTGCTTGGGCGAGAGTAGTACTAGGATGGGTGACCTCCTGGGAAGTCCTCGTGTTGCACTCGTGTTTTTGCTCTTTTGTTTTTCTTATTCGTTTTTTCTCTTTACCGCTTTTAACGTTAAGGCGTCCCTCGCTTGCACCGCACCGGGGAACCCACTAACGTGACTGCCGACATAACTTTTCGCCTCTCTTGTTCAAGGAAGTGAACACCTTAAGTGATTTCTTCGCGCTTAGTTCTTCGGGTGCGATCATACCAGCACTAATGCACCGGATCCCATCAGAACTCCGCAGTTAAGCCTGCTTGGGCGAGAGTAGTACTAGGATGGGTGACCTCCTGGGAAGTCCTCGTGTTGCACTCGTGTTTTTGCTCTTTTGTTTTTCTTATTCGTTTTTTCTCTTTACCGCTTTTAACGTTAAGGCGTCCCTCGCTTGCACCGCACCGGGGGACCCACTAACGTGAGTGCCGACATAACTTTTCACCTCTCTTGTTCAAGCAAGTGAACACCTTAAGTGATTTCATCGCGCTTAGGACTACGGGTGCGATCCTACCAGCACTAATGCACCGGATCCCATCAGAACTCCGCAGTTAAGCGTGCTTCGGCGAGAGTAGTACTAGGATGGGTGACCTCCTGGGAAGTCCTCGTGTTGCACTCGTGTTTTTGCTCTTTTGTTTTTCTTATTCATTTTTTCTCTTTACCGCTTTTAACGTTAAGGCGTCCCTCGCTTGCACCGCACCGGGGGACCCACTAACGTGAGTGCCGACATAACTTTTCACCTCTCTTGTTCAAGCAAGTGAATACCTTAAGTGATTTCTTCGCGCTTAGGACTTCGGGTGCGATCATACCAGCACTAATGCACCGGATCCCATCAGAACTCCGCAGTTAAGCGTGCTTGGGCGAGAGTAGTGCTAGGATGGGTGACCTCCTGGGAAGTCATCGTGTTGCACTCGTGTTTTTGCCCTTTTGTTTTTCTTTTTCGTTTTTTCTCTTTACCGCTTTTAACGTTAAGACGTCCCTCACTTGCACCGCGTCAGGGGACCCACGAACGTGGCTGCCGAAATAACTCTTCGCCTCTCTTGTTCAAGGAAGTGAACACCTTAAGTGATTTTTTCGCGCTTAGGACTTCGGGTGCGATCATACCAGCACTAATGCACCGGATCCCATCAGAACTCCGCAGTTAAGCGTGCTTGGGCGAGAGTAGTACTAGGATGGGTGACCTCCTGGGAAGTCCTCGTGTTGCACTCGTGTTTTTGCTCTTTTGTTTTTCTTATTCGTTTTTTCTCTTTACCGCTTTTAACGTTAAGGCGTCCCTCGCTTGCACCGCACCGGGGAACCCACTAACGTGACTGCCGACATAACTTTTCGCCTCTCTTGTTCAAGGAAGTGAACACCTTAAGTGATTTCTTCGCGCTTAGTTCTTCGGGTGCGATCATACCAGCACTAATGCACCGGATCCCATCAGAACTCCGCAGTTAAGCCTGCTTGGGCGAGAGTAGTACTAGGATGGGTGACCTCCTGGGAAGTCCTCGTGTTGCACTCGTGTTTTTGCTCTTTTGTTTTTCTTATTCGTTTTTTCTCTTTACCGCTTTTAACGTTAAGGCGTCCCTCGCTTGCACCGCACCGGGGGACCCACTAACGTGAGTGCCGACATAACTTTTCACCTCTCTTGTTCAAGCAAGTGAACACCTTAAGTGATTTCATCGCGCTTAGGACTACGGGTGCGATCCTACCAGCACTAATGCACCGGATCCCATCAGAACTCCGCAGTTAAGCGTGCTTCGGCGAGAGTAGTACTAGGATGGGTGACCTCCTGGGAAGTCCTCGTGTTGCACTCGTGTTTTTGCTCTTTTGTTTTTCTTATTCATTTTTTCTCTTTACCGCTTTTAACGTTAAGGCGTCCCTCGCTTGCACCGCACCGGGGGACCCACTAACGTGAGTGCCGACATAACTTTTCACCTCTCTTGTTCAAGCAAGTGAATACCTTAAGTGATTTCTTCGCGCTTAGGACTTCGGGTGCGATCATACCAGCACTAATGCACCGGATCCCATCAGAACTCCGCAGTTAAGCGTGCTTGGGCGAGAGTAGTGCTAGGATGGGTGACCTCCTGGGAAGTCATCGTGGTGCACTCGTGTTTTTGCCCTTTTGTTTTTCTTTTTCGTTTTTTCTCTTTACCGCTTTTAACGTTAAGGCGTCCCTCGCTTGCACCGTGTCAGGGGACCCACTAACGTGGCTGCCGACATAACTTTTCGCCTCTCTTGTTCAAGGAAGTGAACACCTTAAGTGATTTCTTCGCGCTTAGGACTTCGGGTGCGATCATACCAGCACTAATGCACCGGATCCCATCAGAACTCTGTAGTTAAGCGTGCTTGGGCGAGAGTAGTACTAGGATGGGTGACCTCCTGGGAAGTCCTCGTGTTGCACTCGTGTTTTTGCCCTTTTGTTTTTCTTATTCGTTTTTTCTCTTTACCGCTTTTAACGTTAAGGCGTCCCTCGCTTGCACCGCACCGGGGGACCCACTAACGTGACTGCCGACATAACTTTTCACCTCTCTTGTTCAAGCAAGTGAACACCTTAAGTGATTTCTTCGCGCTTAGGATATCGGGTGCGATCATACCAGCACTAATGCACCGGATCCCATCAGAACTCCGCAGTTAAGCGTGCTTGGGCGAGAGTAGTACTAGGGTGGGTGACCTCCTGGGAAGTCCTCGTGTTGCACTCGTGTTTTTGCCCTTTTGTTTTTCTTATTCGTTTTTTCTCTTTACCGCTTTTAACGTTAAGGCGTCCCTCGCTTGCACCGCACCGGGGGACCCACTAACGTGACTGCCGACATAACTTTTCACCTCTCTTGTTCAAGCAAGTGAACACCTTAAGTGATTTCTTCGCGCTTAGGATATCGGGTGCGATCATACCAGCACTAATGCACCGGATCCCATCAGAACTCCGCAGTTAAGCGTGCTTGGGCGAGAGTAGTACTAGGGTGGGTGACCTCCTGGGAAGTCCTCGTGTTGCACTCGTGTTTTTGCCCTTTTGTTTTTCTTATTCGTTTTTTCTCTTTACCGCTTTTAACGTTAAGGCGTCCCTCACTTGCACCGCGTCAGGGGACCCACGAACGTGGCTGCCGACATAACTTTTCGCCTCTCTTGTTCAAGGAAGTGAACACCTTAAGTGATTTTTTCGCGCTTAGGACTTCGGGTGCGATCATACCAGCACTAATGCACCAGATCCCATCAGAACTCCGCAGTTAAGCGTGCTTGGGCGAGAGTAGTACTAGGGTGGGTGACCTCCTGGGAAGTCCTCGTGTTGCACTCGTGTTTTTGCCCTTTTGTTTTTCTTTTTCGTTTTTTCTCTTTACCGCTTTTAACATTAAGGCGTCCCTCGCTTGCACCGCACCGGGGGACCCGCTAACGTGGTTGCCGACATAACTTTTCGCCTCTCTTGTTCAAGCAAGTGAACACCGTAAGTGATTTCTTCGCGCTTAGGATATCGGGTGCGATCATACCAGTACTAATGCACCGGATCCCATCAGAACTCCGCAGTTAAGCGTGCTTGGGCGAGAGTAGTACTAGGATGGGTGACCTCCTGGGAAGTCCTCGTGTTGCACTCGTGTTTTTGCTCTTTTGTTTTTCTTATTCGTTTTTTCTCTTTACCGCTTTTAACGTTAAGGCGTCCCTCGCTTGCACCGCACCGGGGGACCCACTAACGTGACTGCCGACATAACTTTTCACCTCTCTTGTTCAAGCAAGTGAACACCTTAAGTGATTTCTTCGCGCTTAGGATATCGGGTGCGATCATACCAGCACTAATGCACCGGATCCCATCAGAACTCCGCAGTTAAGCATGCTTGGGCGAGAGTAGTACTAGGGTGGGTGACCTCCTGGGAAGTCCTCGTGTTGCACTCGTGTTTTTGCCCTTTTGTTTTTCTTATTCGTTTTTTCTCTTTACCGCTTTTAACGTTAAGACGTCCCTCGCTTGCGCCGCGTCAGGGGACCCACGAACGTGGCTGCCGACATAACTTTTCGCCTCTCTTGTTCAAGGAAGTGAACACCTTAAGTGATTTTTTCGCGCTTAGGACTTCGGGTGCGATCATACCAGTACTAATGCACCGGATCCCATCAGAACTCCGCAGTTAAGCGTGCTTGGGCGAGAGTAGTACTAGGATGGGTGACCTCCTGGGAAGTCCTCGTGTTGCACTTGTGTTTTTGCTCTTTTGTTTTTCTTATTCGTTTTTTCTCTTTACCGCTTTTAACGTTAAGGCGTCCCTCGCTTGCACCGCACCGGGGGACCCACTAACGTGACTGCCGACATAACTTTTCACCTCTCTTGTTCAAGCAAGTGAACACCTTAAGTGATTTCTTCGCGCTTAGGACTACGGGTGCGATCATACCAGCACTAATGCACCGGATCCCATCAGAACTCCGCAGTTAAGCGTGCTTGGGCGAGAGTAGTACTAGGATGGGTGATCTCCTGGGAAGTCCTCGTGTTGCACTCGTGTTTTTGCTCTTTTGTTTTTCTTATTCGTTTTTTCTCTCTACCGCTTTTAACGTTAAGGCGTCCCTCGCTTGCACCGCACCGGGGGACCCACTAACGTGAGTGCCGACATAACTTTTCGCCTCTCTTGTTCAAGCAAGTGAACACCTTAAGTGATTTCTTCGCGCTTAGGACTTCGGGTGCGATCATACCAGCACTAATGCACCGAATCCCATCAGAACTCCGCAGTTAAGCGTGCTTGGGCGAGAGTAGTGCTAGGATGGGTGACCTCCTGGGAAGTCGTCGTGTTGCACTCGTGTTTTTGCCATTTTGTTTTTCTTATTCGTTTTTTCTCTTTACCGCTTTTAACGTTAAGACGTCCCTCGCTTGCACCGCGTCAGGGGACCCACTAACGTGGCTGCCGACATAACTTTTCGCCTCTCTTGTTCAAGGAAGTGAACACCTTAAGTGATTTTTTCGCGCTTAGGACTTCGGGTGCGATCATACCAGCACTAATGCACCGGATCCCATCAGAACTCCGTAGTTAAGCGTGCTTGGGCGAGAGTAGTACTAGGATGGGTGACCTCCTGGGAAGTCCTCGTGTTGCACTCGTGTTTTTGCTCTTTTGTTTTTCTTTTTCGTTTTTTCTCTTTACCACTTTTAACGTTAAGGCGTCCCTCGCTTGCACCGCACCGGGGGACCCACTAACGTGGCTGCCGACATAACTTTTCGCCTCTCTTGTTCAAGCAAGTGAACACCGTAAGTGATTTCTTCGCGCTTAGGATATCGGGTGCGATCATACCAGCACTAATGCACCGGATCCCATCAGAACTCCGCAGTTAAGCGTGCTTGGGCGAGAGTAGTACTAGGATGGGTGACCTCCTGGGAAGTCCTCGTGTTGCACTCGTGTTTTTGCTCTTTTGTTTTTCTTATTCGTTTTTTCTCTTTACCGCTTTTAACGTTAAGGCGTCCCTCGCTTGCACCGCACCGGGGGACCCACTAACGTGACTGCCGACATAACTTTTCACCTCTCTTGTTCAAGCAAGTGAACACCTTAAGTGCTTTCTTCGCGCTTAGGATATCGGGTGCGATCATACCAGCACTAATGCACCGGATCCCATCAGAACTCCGCAGTTAAGCATGCTTGGGCGAGAGTAGTACTAGGGTGGGTGACCTCCTGGGAAGTCCTCGTGTTGCACTCGTGTTTTTGCCCTTTTGTTTTTCTTATTCGTTTTTTCTCTTTACCGCTTTTAACGTTAAGACGTCCCTCGCTTGCACCGCGTCAGGGGACCCACGAACGTGGCTGCCGAAATAACTCTTCGCCTCTCTTGTTCAAGGAAGTGAACACCTTAAGTGATTTTTTCGCGCTTAGGACTTCGGGTGCGATCATACCAGCACTAATGCACCGGATCCCATCAGAACTCCGCAGTTAAGCGTGCTTGGGCGAGAGTAGTACTAGGATGGGTGACCTCCTGGGAAGTCCTCGTGTTGCACTCGTGTTTTTGCTCTTTTGTTTTTCTTATTCGTTTTTTCTCTTTACCGCTTTTAACGTTAAGGCGTCCCTCGCTTGCACCGCACCGGGGAACCCACTAACGTGACTGCCGACATAACTTTTCGCCTCTCTTGTTCAAGGAAGTGAACACCTTAAGTGATTTCTTCGCGCTTAGTTCTTCGGGTGCGATCATACCAGCACTAATGCACCGGATCCCATCAGAACTCCGCAGTTAAGCCTGCTTGGGCGAGAGTAGTACTAGGATGGGTGACCTCCTGGGAAGTCCTCGTGTTGCACTCGTGTTTTTGCTCTTTTGTTTTTCTTATTCGTTTTTTCTCTTTACCGCTTTTAACGTTAAGGCGTCCCTCGCTTGCACCGCACCGGGGGACCCACTAACGTGAGTGCCGACATAACTTTTCACCTCTCTTGTTCAAGCAAGTGAACACCTTAAGTGATTTCTTCGCGCTTAGGACTTCGGGTGCGATCATACCAGCACTAATGCACCGAATCCCATCAGAACTCCGCAGTTAAGCGTGCTTGGGCGAGAGTAGTGCTAGGATGGGTGACCTCCTGGGAAGTCGTCGTGTTGCACTCGTGTTTTTGCCCTTTTGTTTTTCTTTTTCGTTTTTTCTCTTTACCGCTTTTAACGTTAAGGCGTCCCTCGCTTGCACCGCACCGGGGGACCCACTAACGTGGCTGCCGACATAACTTTTCGCCTCTCTTGTTCAAGCAAGTGAACACCGTAAGTGATTTCTTCGCGCTTAGGATATCGGGTGCGATCATACCAGCACTAATGCACCGGATCCCATCAGAACTCCGCAGTTAAGCGTGCTTGGGCGAGAGTAGTACTAGGATGGGTGACCTCCTGGGAAGTCCTCGTGTTGCACTCGTGTTTTTGCTCTTTTGTTTTTCTTATTCGTTTTTTCTCTTTACCGCTTTTAACGTTAAGGCGTCCCTCGCTTGCACCGCACCGGGGGACCCACTAACGTGACTGCCGACATAACTTTTCACCTCTCTTGTTCAAGCAAGTGAACACCTTAAGTGCTTTCTTCGCGCTTAGGATATCGGGTGCGATCATACCAGCACTAATGCACCGGATCCCATCAGAACTCCGCAGTTAAGCATGCTTGGGCGAGAGTAGTACTAGGGTGGGTGACCTCCTGGGAAGTCCTCGTGTTGCACTCGTGTTTTTGCCCTTTTGTTTTTCTTATTCGTTTTTTCTCTTTACCGCTTTTAACGTTAAGACGTCCCTCGCTTGCACCGCGTCAGGGGACCCACGAACGTGGCTGCCGAAATAACTCTTCGCCTCTCTTGTTCAAGGAAGTGAACACCTTAAGTGATTTTTTCGCGCTTAGGACTTCGGGTGCGATCATACCAGCACTAATGCACCGGATCCCATCAGAACTCCGCAGTTAAGCGTGCTTGGGCGAGAGTAGTACTAGGATGGGTGACCTCCTGGGAAGTCCTCGTGTTGCACTCGTGTTTTTGCTCTTTTGTTTTTCTTATTCGTTTTTTCTCTTTACCGCTTTTAACGTTAAGGCGTCCCTCGCTTGCACCGCACCGGGGAACCCACTAACGTGACTGCCGACATAACTTTTTGCCTCTCTTGTTCAAGGAAGTGAACACCTTAAGTGATTTCTTCGCGCTTAGTTCTTCGGGTGCGATCATACCAGCACTAATGCACCGGATCCCATCAGAACTCCGCAGTTAAGCCTGCTTGGGCGAGAGTAGTACTAGGATGGGTGACCTCCTGGGAAGTCCTCGTGTTGCACTCGTGTTTTTGCTCTTTTGTTTTTCTTATTCATTTTTTCTCTTTACCGCTTTTAACGTTAAGGCGTCCCTCGCTTGCACCGCACCGGGGGACCCACTAACGTGAGTGCCGACATAACTTTTCACCTCTCTTGTTCAAGCAAGTGAATACCTTAAGTGATTTCTTCGCGCTTAGGACTTCGGGTGCGATCATACCAGCACTAATGCACCGGATCCCATCAGAACTCCGCAGTTAAGCGTGCTTGGGCGAGAGTAGTGCTAGGATGGGTGACCTCCTGGGAAGTCATCGTGTTGCACTCGTGTTTTTGCCCTTTTGTTTTTCTTTTTCGTTTTTTCTCTTTACCGCTTTTAACGTTAAGACGTCCCTCGCTTGCACCGCGTCAGGGGACCCACGAACGTGGCTGCCGAAATAACTCTTCGCCTCTCTTGTTCAAGGAAGTGAACACCTTAAGTGATTTTTTCGCGCTTAGGACTTCGGGTGCGATCATACCAGCACTAATGCACCGGATCCCATCAGAACTCCGCAGTTAAGCGTGCTTGGGCGAGAGTAGTACTAGGATGGGTGACCTCCTGGGAAGTCCTCGTGTTGCACTCGTGTTTTTGCTCTTTTGTTTTTCTTATTCGTTTTTTCTCTTTACCGCTTTTAACGTTAAGGCGTCCCTCGCTTGCACCGCACCGGGGAACCCACTAACGTGACTGCCGACATAACTTTTCGCCTCTCTTGTTCAAGGAAGTGAACACCTTAAGTGATTTCTTCGCGCTTAGTTCTTCGGGTGCGATCATACCAGCACTAATGCACCGGATCCCATCAGAACTCCGCAGTTAAGCCTGCTTGGGCGAGAGTAGTACTAGGATGGGTGACCTCCTGGGAAGTCCTCGTGTTGCACTCGTGTTTTTGCTCTTTTGTTTTTCTTATTCGTTTTTTCTCTTTACCGCTTTTAACGTTAAGGCGTCCCTCGCTTGCACCGCACCGGGGGACCCACTAACGTGAGTGCCGACATAACTTTTCACCTCTCTTGTTCAAGCAAGTGAACACCTTAAGTGATTTCATCGCGCTTAGGACTACGGGTGCGATCCTACCAGCACTAATGCACCGGATCCCATCAGAACTCCGCAGTTAAGCGTGCTTCGGCGAGAGTAGTACTAGGATGGGTGACCTCCTGGGAAGTCCTCGTGTTGCACTCGTGTTTTTGCTCTTTTGTTTTTCTTATTCATTTTTTCTCTTTACCGCTTTTAACGTTAAGGCGTCCCTCGCTTGCACCGCACCGGGGGACCCACTAACGTGAGTGCCGACATAACTTTTCACCTCTCTTGTTCAAGCAAGTGAATACCTTAAGTGATTTCTTCGCGCTTAGGACTTCGGGTGCGATCATACCAGCACTAATGCACCGGATCCCATCAGAACTCCGCAGTTAAGCGTGCTTGGGCGAGAGTAGTGCTAGGATGGGTGACCTCCTGGGAAGTCATCGTGGTGCACTCGTGTTTTTGCCCTTTTGTTTTTCTTTTTCGTTTTTTCTCTTTACCGCTTTTAACGTTAAGGCGTCCCTCGCTTGCACCGTGTCAGGGGACCCACTAACGTGGCTGCCGACATAACTTTTCGCCTCTCTTGTTCAAGGAAGTGAACACCTTAAGTGATTTCTTCGCGCTTAGGACTTCGGGTGCGATCATACCAGCACTAATGCACCGGATCCCATCAGAACTCTGTAGTTAAGCGTGCTTGGGCGAGAGTAGTACTAGGATGGGTGACCTCCTGGGAAGTCCTCGTGTTGCACTCGTGTTTTTGCCCTTTTGTTTTTCTTATTCGTTTTTTCTCTTTACCGCTTTTAACGTTAAGGCGTCCCTCGCTTGCACCGCACCGGGGGACCCACTAACGTGACTGCCGACATAACTTTTCACCTCTCTTGTTCAAGCAAGTGAACACCTTAAGTGATTTCTTCGCGCTTAGGATATCGGGTGCGATCATACCAGCACTAATGCACCGGATCCCATCAGAACTCCGCAGTTAAGCGTGCTTGGGCGAGAGTAGTACTAGGGTGGGTGACCTCCTGGGAAGTCCTCGTGTTGCACTCGTGTTTTTGCCCTTTTGTTTTTCTTATTCGTTTTTTCTCTTTACCGCTTTTAACGTTAAGGCGTCCCTCGCTTGCACCGCACCGGGGGACCCACTAACGTGACTGCCGACATAACTTTTCACCTCTCTTGTTCAAGCAAGTGAACACCTTAAGTGATTTCTTCGCGCTTAGGATATCGGGTGCGATCATACCAGCACTAATGCACCGGATCCCATCAGAACTCCGCAGTTAAGCGTGCTTGGGCGAGAGTAGTACTAGGGTGGGTGACCTCCTGGGAAGTCCTCGTGTTGCACTCGTGTTTTTGCCCTTTTGTTTTTCTTATTCGTTTTTTCTCTTTACCGCTTTTAACGTTAAGGCGTCCCTCACTTGCACCGCGTCAGGGGACCCACGAACGTGGCTGCCGACATAACTTTTCGCCTCTCTTGTTCAAGGAAGTGAACACCTTAAGTGATTTTTTCGCGCTTAGGACTTCGGGTGCGATCATACCAGCACTAATGCACCAGATCCCATCAGAACTCCGCAGTTAAGCGTGCTTGGGCGAGAGTAGTACTAGGGTGGGTGACCTCCTGGGAAGTCCTCGTGTTGCACTCGTGTTTTTGCCCTTTTGTTTTTCTTATTCGTTTTTTCTCTTTACCGCTTTTAACGTTAAGGCGTCCCTCACTTGCACCGCACCGGGGAACCCACTAACGTGAGTGCCGACATAACTTTTCGCCTCTCTTGTTCAAGGAAGTGAACACCTTAAGTGATTTCTTCGCGCTTAGTTCTTCGGGTGCGATCATACCAGCACTAATGCACCGGATCCCATCAGAACTCCGCAGTTAAGCGTGCTTGGGCGAGAGTAGTACTAGGATGGGTGACCTCCTGGGAAGTCCTCGTGTTGCACTCGTGTTTTTGCTCTTTTGTTTTTCTTATTCGTTTTTTCTCTTTACCGCTTTTAACGTTAAGGCGTCCCTCGCTTGCACCGCACCGGGGGACCCACTAACGTGAGTGCCGACATAATTTTTCACCTCTCTTGTTCAAGCAAGTGAACACCTTAAGTGATTTCTTCGCGCTTTGGACTTCGGGTGCGATCATACCAGCACTAATGCACCGAATCCCATCAGAACTCCGCAGTTAAGCGTGCTTGGGCGAGAGTAGTACTAGGATGGGTGACCTCCTGGGAAGTCATCGTGTTGCACTCGTGTTTTTGCCCTTTTGTTTTTCTTTTTCGTTTTTTCTCTTTACCGCTTTTAACGTTAAGGCGTCCCTCGCTTGCACCGTGTCAGGGGACCCACGAACGTGGCTGCCGACATAACTTTTCGCCTCTCTTGTTCAAGGAAGTGAACACCTTAAGTGATTTCTTCGCGCTTAGGACTTCGGGTGCGACCATACCAGCACTAATGCACCGGATCCCATCAGAACTCTGTAGTTAAGCGTGCTTGGGCGAGAGTAGTACTAGGATGGGTGACCTCCTGGGAAGTCCTCGTGTTGCACTCGTGTTTTTGCCCTTTTGTTTTTCTTATTCGTTTTTTCTCTTTACCGCTTTTAACGTTAAGGCGTCCCTCGCTTGCACCGCACCGGGGGACCCACTAACGTGACTGCCGACATAACTTTTCACCACTCTTGTTTAAGCAAGTGAACACCTTAAGTGATTTCTTCGCGCTTAGGATATCGGGTGCGATCATACCAGCACTAATGCACCGGATCCCATCAGAACTCCGCAGTTAAGCGTGCTTGGGCGAGAGTAGTACTAGGGTGGGTGACCTCCTGGGAAGTCCTCGTGTTGCACTCGTGTTTTTGCCCTTTTGTTTTTCTTATTCGTTTTTTCTCTTTACCGCTTTTAACGTTAAGACGTCCCTCGCTTGCACCGCATCAGGGGACCCACGAACGTGGCTGCCGACATAACTTTTCACCTCTCTTGTTCAAGGAAGTGAACACCTTAAGTGATTTTTTCGCGCTTAGGACTTCGGGTGCAATCATACCAGCACTAATGCACCAGATCCCATCAGAACTCCGCAGTTAAGCGTGCTTGGGCGAGAGTAGTACTAGGGTGAGTGACCTCCTGGGAAGTCCTCGTGTTGCACTCGTGTTTTTGCCCTTTTGTTTTTCTTATTCGTTTTTTCTCTTTACCGCTTTTAACGTTAAGACGTCCCTCGCTTGCACCGCGTCAGGGGACCCACGAACGTGGCTGCCGACATCACTTTTCGCCTCTCTTGTTCAAGGAAGTGAACACCTTAAGTGATTTTTTCGCGCTTAGGACTACGGGTGCGATCATACCAGCACTAATGCACCGGATCCCATCAGAACTCCGCAGTTAAGCGTGCTTGGGCGAGAGTAATACTAGGATGGGTGACCTCCTGGGAAGTCCTCGTGTTGTACTCGTGTTTTTGCTCTTTTGTTTTTCTTATTCGTTTTTTCTCTTTACCGCTTTTAACGTTAAGGCGTCCCTCGCTTGCACCGCACCGGGGAACCCACTAACGTGAGTGCCGACATAACTTTTCACCTCTCTTGTTCAAGGAAGTGAACACCTTAAGTGATTTCTTCGCGCTTAGTTCTTCGGGTGCGATCATACCAGCACTAATGCACCGAATCCCATCAGAACTCCGCAGTTAAGCGTGCTTGGGCGAGAGTAGTACTAGGATGGGTGACCTCCTGGGAAGTCCTCGTGTTGCACTCGTGTTTTTGCCCTTTTGTTTTTCTTTTTCGTTTTTTCTCTTTACCGCTTTTAACGTTAAGGCGCCCCTCGCTTGCACCGTGTCAGGGGACCCACGAACGTGGCTGCCGACATAACTTTTCGCCTCTCTTGTTCAAGGAAGTGAACACCTTAAGTGATTTCTTCGCGCTTAGGACTTCGGGTGCGACCATACCAGCACTAATGCACCGGATCCCATCAGAACTCTGTAGTTAAGCGTGCTTGGGCGAGAGTAGTACTAGGATGGGTGACCTCCTGGGAAGTCCTCGTGTTGCACTCGTGTTTTTGCTCTTTTGTTTTTCTTATTCGTTTTTTCTCTTTACCGCTTTTAACGTTAAGGCGTCCCTCGCTTGCACCGCACCGGGGGACCCACTAACGTGACTGCCGACATAACTTTTCACCACTCTTGTTTAAGCAAGTGAACACCTTAAGTGATTTCTTCGCGCTTAGGATATCGGGTGCGATCATACCAGCACTAATGCACCGGATCCCATCAGAACTCCGCAGTTAAGCGTGCTTGGGCGAGAGTAGTACTAGGGTGGGTGACCTCCTGGGAAGTCCTCGTGTTGCACTCGTGTTTTTGCCCTTTTGTTTTTCTTATTCGTTTTTTCTCTTTACCGCTTTTAACGTTAAGACGTCCCTCGCTTGCACCGCATCAGGGGACCCACGAACGTGGCTGCCGACATAACTTTTCACCTCTCTTGTTCAAGGAAGTGAACAACTTAAGTGATTTCTTCGCGCTTAGGATATCGGGTGCGATCATACCAGCACTAATGCACCGGATCCCATCAGAACTCCGCAGTTAAGCGTGCTTGGGCGAGAGTAGTACTAGGGTGGGTGACCTCCTGGGAAGTCCTCGTGTTGCACTCGTGTTTTTGCCCTTTTGTTTTTCTTATTCGTTTTTTCTCTTTACCGCTTTTAACGTTAAGACGTCCCTCGCTTGCACCGCGTCAGGGGACCCACGAACGTGGCTGCCGACATAACTTTTCGCCTCTCTTGTTCAAGGAAGTGAACACCTTAAGTGATTTTTTCGCGCTTAGGACTACGGGTGCGATCATACCAGCACTAATGCACCGGATCCCATCAGAACTCCGCAGTTAAGCGTGCTTGGGCGAGAGTAATACTAGGATGGGTGACCTCCTGGGAAGTCCTCGTGTTGCACTCGTGTTTTTGCTCTTTTGTTTTTCTTATTCGTTTTTTCTCTTTACCGCTTTTAACGTTAAGGCGTCCCTCGCTTGCACCGCACCGGGGAACCCACTAACGTGACTGCCGACATAACTTTTCGCCTCTCTTGTTCAAGGAAGTGAACACCTTAAGTGATTTCTTCGCGCTTAGTTCTTCGGGTGCGATCATACCAGCACTAATGCACCGGATCCCATCAGAACTCCGCAGTTAAGCCTGCTTGGGCGAGAGTAGTACTAGGATGGGTGACCTCCTGGGAAGTCCTCGTGTTGCACTCGTGTTTTTGCTCTTTTGTTTTTCTTATTCGTTTTTTCTCTTTACCGCTTTTAACGTTAAGGCGTCCCTCGCTTGCACCGCACCGGGGGACCCACTAACGTGAGTGCCGACATAACTTTTCACCTCTCTTGTTCAAGCAAGTGAACACCTTAAGTGATTTCTTCGCGCTTTAGACTTCGGGTGTGATCACACCAGCACTAATGCACCGGATCCCATCAGAACTCCGCAGTTAAGCGTGCTTGGGCGAGAGTAGTACTAGGATGGGTGACCTCCTGGGAAATCTTCGTGTTGCACTCGTGTTTTTGCCCTTTTGTTTTTCTTATTCGTTTTTTCTCTTTACCGCTTTTAACGTTAAGGCGTCCCTCGCTTGCACCGCACCGGGGGACCCACTAACGTGACTGCCGACATAACTTTTCACCTCTCTTGTTCAAGCAAGTGAACACCTTAAGTGATTTCTTCGCGCTTAGGATATCGGGTGCGATCATACTAGCACTAATGCACCGGATCCCATCAGAACTCCGCAGTGAAGCGTGCTTGGGCGAGAGTAGTACTAGGATGGGTGACCTCCTGGGAAGTCCTCGTGTTGCACTCGTGTTTTTGCTCTTTTGTTTTTCTTATTCGTTTTTTCTCTTTACCGCTTTTAACGTTAAGGCGTCCCTCGCTTGCACCGCACCGGGGGACCCACTAACGTGACTGCCGACATAACTTTTCACCTCTCTTGTTCAAGCAAGTGAACACCTTAAGTGATTTCTTCGCGCTTAGGATATCGGGTGCGATCATACCAGCACTAATGCACCGGATCCCATCAGAACTCCGCAGTTAAGCGTGCTTGGGCGAGAGTAGTACTAGGGTGGGTGACCTCCTGGGAAGTCCTCGTGTTGCACTCGTGTTTTTGCCCTTTTGTTTTTCTTATTCGTTTTTTCTCTTTACCGCTTATAACGTTAAGACGTCCCTCGCTTGCACCGCGTCAGGGGACCCACGAACGTGGCTGCCGACATAACTTTTCGCCTCTCTTGTTCAAGGAAGTGAACACCTTAAGTGATTTCTTCGCGCTTAGGACTTCGGGTGCGACCATACCAGCACTAATGCACCGGATCCCATCAGAACTCTGTAGTTAAGCGTGCTTGGGCGAGAGTAGTACTAGGATGGGTGACCTCCTGGGAAGTCCTCGTGTTGCACTCGTGTTTTTGCCCTTTTGTTTTTCTTATTCGTTTTTTCTCTTTACCGCTTTTAACGTTAAGGCGTCCCTCACTTGCACCGCACCGGAGGACCCACTAACGTGACTGCCGACATAACTTTTCACCACTCTTGTTTAAGCAAGTGAACACCTTAAGTGATTTCTTCGCGCTTAGGATATCGGGTGCGATCATACCAGCACTAATGCACCGGATCCCATCAGAACTCCGCAGTTAAGCGTGCTTGGGCGAGAGTAGTACTAGGGTGGGTGACCTCCTGGGAAGTCCTCGTGTTGCACTCGTGTTTTTGCCCTTTTGTTTTTCTTATTCGTTTTTTCTATTTACCGCGTTTAACGTTAAGACGTCCCTCGCTTGCACCGCGTCAGGGGACCCACGAACGTGGTTGCCGACATAACTTTTCACCTCTCTTGTTCAAGGAAGTGAACACCTTAAGTGATTTTTTCGCGCTTAGGACTTCGAGTGCGATCATACCAGCACTAATGCACCAGATCCCATCAGAACTCCGCAGTTAAGCGTGCTTGGGCGAGAGTAGTACTAGGGTGAGTGACCTCCTGGGAAGTCCTCGTGTTGCACTCGTGTTTTTGCCCTTTTGTTTTTCTTATTCGTTTTTTCTCTTTACCGCTTTTAACGTTAAGACGTCCCTCGCTTGCACCGCGTCAGGGGACCCACGAACGTGGCTGCCGACATAACTTTTCGCCTCTCTTGTTCAAGGAAGTGAACACCTTAAGTGATTTTTTCGCGCTTAGGACTACGGGTGCGATCATACCAGCACTAATGCACCGGATCCCATCAGAACTCCGCAGTTAAGCGTGCTTGGGCGAGAGTAATACTAGGATGGGTGACCTCCTGGGAAGTCCTCGTGTTGCACTCGTGTTTTTGCTCTTTTGTTTTTCTTATTCGTTTTTTCTCTTTACCGCTTTTAACGTTAAGGCGTCCCTCGCTTGCACCGCACCGGGGAACCCACTAACGTGACTGCCGACATAACTTTTCGCCTCTCTTGTTCAAGGAAGTGAACACCTTAAGTGATTTCTTCGCGCTTAGTTCTTCGGGTGCGATCATACCAGCACTAATGCACCGGATCCCATCAGAACTCCGCAGTTAAGCCTGCTTGGGCGAGAGTAGTACTAGGATGGGTGACCTCCTGGGAAGTCCTCGTGTTGCACTCGTGTTTTTGCTCTTTTGTTTTTCTTATTCGTTTTTTCTCTTTACCGCTTCTAACGTTAAGGCGTCCCTCGCTTGCACCGCACCGGGGGACCCACTAACGTGAGTGCCGACATAACTTTTCACCTCTCTTGTTCAAGCAAGTGAACACCTTAAGTGATTTCTTCGCGCTTTAGACTTCGGGTGTGATCATACCAGCACTAATGCACCGGATCCCATCAGAACTCCGCAGTTAAGCGTGCTTGGGCGAGAGTAGTACTAGGATGGGTGACCTCCTGGGAAATCGTCGTGTTGCACTCGTGTTTTTGCCCTTTTGTTTTTCTTATTCGTTTTTTCTCTTTACCGCTTTTAACGTTAAGGCGTCCCTCGCTTGCACCGCACCGGGGGACCCACTAACGTGACTGCCGACATAACTTTTCACCTCTCTTGTTCAAGCAAGTGAACACCTTAAGTGATTTCTTCGCGCTTAGGATATCGGGTGCGATCATACCAGCACTAATGCACCGGATCCCATCAGAACTCCGCAGTTAAGCGTGCTTGGGCGAGAGTAGTACTAGGATGGGTGACCTCCTGGGAAGTCCTCGTGTTGCACTCGTGTTTTTGCTCTTTTGTTTTTCTTATTCGTTTTTTCTCTTTACCGCTTTTAACGTTAAGGCGTCCCTCGCTTGCACCGCACCGGGGGACCCACTAACGTGACTGCCGACATAACTTTTCACCTCTCTTGTTCAAGCAAGTGAACACCTTAAGTGATTTCTTCGCGCTTAGGATATCGGGTGCGATCATACCAGCACTAATGCACCGGATCCCATCAGAACTCCGCAGTTAAGCGTGCTTGGGCGAGAGTAGTACTAGGGTGGGTGACCTCCTGGGAAGTCCTCGTGTTGCACTCGTGTTTTTGCCCTTTTGTTTTTCTTATTCGTTTTTTCTCTTTACCGCTTTTAACGTTAAGACGTCCCTCGCTTGCACCGCGTCAGGGGACCCACGAACGTGGCTGCCGACATAACTTTTCACCTCTCTTGTTCAGGGAAGTGAACACCTTAAGTGATTTTTTCGCGCTTAGGACTTCGGGTGCGATCATACCAGCACTAATGCACCAGATCCCATCAGAACTCCGCAGTTAAGCGTGCTTGGGCGAGAGTAGTACTAGGGTGAGTGACCTCCTGGGAAGTCCTCGTGTTGCACTCGTGTTTTTGCCCTTTTGTTTTTCTTATTCGTTTTTTCTCTTTACCGCTTTTAACGTTAAGGCGTCCCTCGCTTGCACCGCACCGGGGGACCCACTAACGTGAGTGCCGACATAACTTTTCACCTCTCTTGTTCAAGCAAGTGAACACCTTAAGTGATTTCTTCGCGCTTTAGACTTCGGGTGTGATCATACCAGCACTAATGCACCGGATCCCATCAGAACTCCGCAGTTAAGCGTGCTTGGGCGAGAGTAGTACTAGGATGGGTGACCTCCTGGGAAATCGTCGTGTTGCACTCGTGTTTTTGCCCTTTTGTTTTTCTTATTCGTTTTTTCTCTTTACCGCTTTTAACGTTAAGGCGTCCCTCGCTTGCACCGCACCGGGGGACCCACTAACGTGACTGCCGACATAACTTTTCACCTCTCTTGTTCAAGCAAGTGAACACCTTAAGTGATTTCTTCGCGCTTAGGATATCGGGTGCGATCATACCAGCACTAATGCACCGGATCCCATCAGAACTCCGCAGTTAAGCGTGCTTGGGCGAGAGTAGTACTAGGATGGGTGACCTCCTGGGAAGTCCTCGTGTTGCACTCGTGTTTTTGCTCTTTTGTTTTTCTTATTCGTTTTTTCTCTTTACCGCTTTTAACGTTAAGGCGTCCCTCGCTTGCACCGCACCGGGGGACCCACTAACGTGACTGCCGACATAACTTTTCACCTCTCTTGTTCAAGCAAGTGAACACCTTAAGTGATTTCTTCGCGCTTAGGATATCGGGTGCGATCATACCAGCACTAATGCACCGGATCCCATCAGAACTCCGCAGTTAAGCGTGCTTGGGCGAGAGTAGTACTAGGGTGGGTGACCTCCTGGGAAGTCCTCGTGTTGCACTCGTGTTTTTGCCCTTTTGTTTTTCTTATTCGTTTTTTCTCTTTACCGCTTTTAACGTTAAGACGTCCCTCGCTTGCACCGCGTCAGGGGACCCACGAACGTGGCTGCCGACATAACTTTTCACCTCTCTTGTTCAGGGAAGTGAACACCTTAAGTGATTTTTTCGCGCTTAGGACTTCGGGTGCGATCATACCAGCACTAATGCACCAGATCCCATCAGAACTCCGCAGTTAAGCGTGCTTGGGCGAGAGTAGTACTAGGGTGAGTGACCTCCTGGGAAGTCCTCGTGTTGCACTCGTGTTTTTGCCCTTTTGTTTTTCTTATTCGTTTTTTCTCTTTACCGCTTTTAACGTTAAGGCGTCCCTCGCTTGCACCGCACCGGGGAACCCACTAACGTGACTGCCGACATAACTTTTCGCCTCTCTTGTTCAAGGAAGTGAACACCTTAAGTGATTTCTTCGCGCTTAGTTCTTCGGGTGCGATCATACCAGCACTAATGCACCGGATCCCATCAGAACTCCGCAGTTAAGCCTGCTTGGGCGAGAGTAGTACTAGGATGGGTGACCTCCTGGGAAGTCCTCGTGTTGCACTCGTGTTTTTGCTCTTTTGTTTTTCTTATTCGTTTTTTCTCTTTACCGCTTTTAACGTTAAGGCGTCCCTCGCTTGCACCGCACCGGGGAACCCACTAACGTGACTGCCGACATAACTTTTCGCCTCTCTTGTTCAAGGAAGTGAACACCTTAAGTGATTTCTTCGCGCTTAGTTCTTCGGGTGCGATCATACCAGCACTAATGCACCGGATCCCATCAGAACTCCGCAGTTAAGCCTGCTTGGGCGAGAGTAGTACTAGGATGGGTGACCTCCTGGGAAGTCCTCGTGTTGCACTCGTGTTTTTGCTCTTTTGTTTTTCTTATTCGTTTTTTCTCTTTACCGCTTCTAACGTTAAGGCGTCCCTCGCTTGCACCGCACCGGGGGACCCACTAACGTGAGTGCCGACATAACTTTTCACCTCTCTTGTTCAAGCAAGTGAACACCTTAAGTGATTTCTTCGCGCTTTAGACTTCGGGTGTGATCATACCAGCACTAATGCACCGGATCCCATCAGAACTCCGCAGTTAAGCGTGCTTGGGCGAGAGTAGTACTAGGATGGGTGACCTCCTGGGAAATCGTCGTGTTGCACTCGTGTTTTTGCCCTTTTGTTTTTCTTATTCGTTTTTTCTCTTTACCGCTTTTAACGTTAAGGCGTCCCTCGCTTGCACCGCACCGGGGGACCCACTAACGTGACTGCCGACATAACTTTTCACCTCTCTTGTTCAAGCAAGTGAACACCTTAAGTGATTTCTTCGCGCTTAGGATATCGGGTGCGATCATACCAGCACTAATGCACCGGATCCCATCAGAACTCCGCAGTTAAGCGTGCTTGGGCGAGAGTAGTACTAGGATGGGTGACCTCCTGGGAAGTCCTCGTGTTGCACTCGTGTTTTTGCTCTTTTGTTTTTCTTATTCGTTTTTTCTCTTTACCGCTTTTAACGTTAAGGCGTCCCTCGCTTGCACCGCACCGGGGGACCCACTAACGTGACTGCCGACATAACTTTTCACCTCTCTTGTTCAAGCAAGTGAACACCTTAAGTGATTTCTTCGCGCTTAGGATATCGGGTGCGATCATACCAGCACTAATGCACCGGATCCCATCAGAACTCCGCAGTTAAGCGTGCTTGGGCGAGAGTAGTACTAGGGTGGGTGACCTCCTGGGAAGTCCTCGTGTTGCACTCGTGTTTTTGCCCTTTTGTTTTTCTTATTCGTTTTTTCTCTTTACCGCTTTTAACGTTAAGACGTCCCTCGCTTGCACCGCGTCAGGGGACCCACGAACGTGGCTGCCGACATAACTTTTCACCTCTCTTGTTCAGGGAAGTGAACACCTTAAGTGATTTTTTCGCGCTTAGGACTTCGGGTGCGATCATACCAGCACTAATGCACCAGATCCCATCAGAACTCCGCAGTTAAGCGTGCTTGGGCGAGAGTAGTACTAGGGTGAGTGACCTCCTGGGAAGTCCTCGTGTTGCACTCGTGTTTTTGCCCTTTTGTTTTTCTTATTCGTTTTTTCTCTTTACCGCTTTTAACGTTAAGGCGTCCCTCGCTTGCACCGCACCGGGGGACCCACTAACGTGAGTGCCGACATAACTTTTCACCTCTCTTGTTCAAGCAAGTGAACACCTTAAGTGATTTCTTCGCGCTTTAGACTTCGGGTGTGATCATACCAGCACTAATGCACCGGATCCCATCAGAACTCCGCAGTTAAGCGTGCTTGGGCGAGAGTAGTACTAGGATGGGTGACCTCCTGGGAAATCGTCGTGTTGCACTCGTGTTTTTGCCCTTTTGTTTTTCTTATTCGTTTTTTCTCTTTACCGCTTTTAACGTTAAGGCGTCCCTCGCTTGCACCGCACCGGGGGACCCACTAACGTGACTGCCGACATAACTTTTCACCTCTCTTGTTCAAGCAAGTGAACACCTTAAGTGATTTCTTCGCGCTTAGGATATCGGGTGCGATCATACCAGCACTAATGCACCGGATCCCATCAGAACTCCGCAGTTAAGCGTGCTTGGGCGAGAGTAGTACTAGGATGGGTGACCTCCTGGGAAGTCCTCGTGTTGCACTCGTGTTTTTGCTCTTTTGTTTTTCTTATTCGTTTTTTCTCTTTACCGCTTTTAACGTTAAGGCGTCCCTCGCTTGCACCGCACCGGGGGACCCACTAACGTGACTGCCGACATAACTTTTCACCTCTCTTGTTCAAGCAAGTGAACACCTTAAGTGATTTCTTCGCGCTTAGGATATCGGGTGCGATCATACCAGCACTAATGCACCGGATCCCATCAGAACTCCGCAGTTAAGCGTGCTTGGGCGAGAGTAGTACTAGGGTGGGTGACCTCCTGGGAAGTCCTCGTGTTGCACTCGTGTTTTTGCCCTTTTGTTTTTCTTATTCGTTTTTTCTCTTTACCGCTTTTAACGTTAAGACGTCCCTCGCTTGCACCGCGTCAGGGGACCCACGAACGTGGCTGCCGACATAACTTTTCACCTCTCTTGTTCAGGGAAGTGAACACCTTAAGTGATTTTTTCGCGCTTAGGACTTCGGGTGCGATCATACCAGCACTAATGCACCAGATCCCATCAGAACTCCGCAGTTAAGCGTGCTTGGGCGAGAGTAGTACTAGGGTGAGTGACCTCCTGGGAAGTCCTCGTGTTGCACTCGTGTTTTTGCCCTTTTGTTTTTCTTATTCGTTTTTTCTCTTTACCGCTTTTAACGTTAAGACGTCCCTCGCTTGCACCGCGTCAGGGGACCCACGAACGTGGCTGCCGACATAACTTTTCGCCTCTCTTGTTCAAGGAAGTGAACACCTTAAGTGATTTTTTCGCGCTTAGGACTACGGGTGCGATCATACCAGCACTAATGCACTGGATCCCATCAGAACTCCGCAGTTAAGCGTGCTTGGGCGAGAGTAATACTAGGATGGGTGACCTCCTGGGAAGTCCTCGTGTTGCACTCGTGTTTTTGCTCTTTTGTTTTTCTTATTCGTTTTTTCTCTTTACCGCTTTTAACGTTAAGGCGTCCCTCGCTTGCACCGCACCGGGGAACCCACTAACGTGACTGCCGACATAACTTTTCGCCTCTCTTGTTCGAGGAAGTGAACACCTTAAGTGATTTCTTCGCGCTTAGTTCTTCGGGTGCGATCATACCAGCACTAATGCACCGGATCCCATCAGAACTCCGCAGTTAAGCCTGCTTGGGCGAGAGTAGTACTAGGATGGGTGACCTCCTGGGAAGTCCTCGTGTTGCACTCGTGTTTTTGCTCTTTTGTTTTTCTTATTCGTTTTTTCTCTTTACCGCTTTTAACGTTAAGGCGTCCCTCGCTTGCACCGCACCGGGGGACCCACTGACGTGAGTGCCGACATAACTTTTCACCTCTCTTGTTCAAGCAAGTGAACACCTTAAGTGATTTCTTCGCGCTTTAGACTTCGGGTGTGATCATACCAGCACTAATGCACCGGATCCCATCAGAACTCCGCAGTTAAGCGTGCTTGGGCGAGAGTAGTACTAGGATGGGTGACCTCCTGGGAAATCGTCGTGTTGCACTCGTGTTTTTGCCCTTTTGTTTTTCTTATTCGTTTTTTCTCTTTACCGCTTTTAACGTTAAGGCGTCCCTCGCTTGCACCGCACCGGGGGACCCACTAACGTGACTGCCGACATAACTTTTCACCTCTCTTGTTCAAGCAAGTGAACACCTTAAGTGATTTCTTCGCGCTTAGGATATTGGGTGCGATCATACCAGCACTAATGCACCGGATCCCATCAGAACTCCGCAGTTAAGCGTGCTTGGGCGAGAGTAGTACTAGGATGGGTGACCTCCTGGGAAGTCCTCGTGTTGCACTCGTGTTTTTGCTCTTTTGTTTTTCTTATTCGTTTTTTCTCTTTACCGCTTCTAACGTTAAGGCGTCCCTCGCTTGCACCGCACCGGGGGACCCACTAACGTGAGTGCCGACATAACTTTTCACCTCTCTTGTTCAAGCAAGTGAACACCTTAAGTGATTTCTTCGCGCTTTAGACTTCGGGTGTGATCATACCAGCACTAATGCACCGGATCCCATCAGAACTCCGCAGTTAAGCGTGCTTGGGCGAGAGTAGTACTAGGATGGGTGACCTCCTGGGAAATCGTCGTGTTGCACTCGTGTTTTTGCCCTTTTGTTTTTCTTATTCGTTTTTTCTCTTTACCGCTTTTAACGTTAAGGCGTCCCTCGCTTGCACCGCACCGGGGGACCCACTAACGTGACTGCCGACATAACTTTTCACCTCTCTTGTTCAAGCAAGTGAACACCTTAAGTGATTTCTTCGCGCTTAGGATATCGGGTGCGATCATACCAGCACTAATGCACCGGATCCCATCAGAACTCCGCAGTTAAGCGTGCTTGGGCGAGAGTAGTACTAGGATGGGTGACCTCCTGGGAAGTCCTCGTGTTGCACTCGTGTTTTTGCTCTTTTGTTTTTCTTATTCGTTTTTTCTCTTTACCGCTTTTAACGTTAAGGCGTCCCTCGCTTGCACCGCACCGGGGGACCCACTAACGTGACTGCCGACATAACTTTTCACCTCTCTTGTTCAAGCAAGTGAACACCTTAAGTGATTTCTTCGCGCTTAGGATATCGGGTGCGATCATACCAGCACTAATGCACCGGATCCCATCAGAACTCCGCAGTTAAGCGTGCTTGGGCGAGAGTAGTACTAGGGTGGGTGACCTCCTGGGAAGTCCTCGTGTTGCACTCGTGTTTTTGCCCTTTTGTTTTTCTTATTCGTTTTTTCTCTTTACCGCTTTTAACGTTAAGACGTCCCTCGCTTGCACCGCGTCAGGGGACCCACGAACGTGGCTGCCGACATAACTTTTCACCTCTCTTGTTCAGGGAAGTGAACACCTTAAGTGATTTTTTCGCGCTTAGGACTTCGGGTGCGATCATACCAGCACTAATGCACCAGATCCCATCAGAACTCCGCAGTTAAGCGTGCTTGGGCGAGAGTAGTACTAGGGTGAGTGACCTCCTGGGAAGTCCTCGTGTTGCACTCGTGTTTTTGCCCTTTTGTTTTTCTTATTCGTTTTTTCTCTTTACCGCTTTTAACGTTAAGGCGTCCCTCGCTTGCACCGCACCGGGGGACCCACTAACGTGAGTGCCGACATAACTTTTCACCTCTCTTGTTCAAGCAAGTGAACACCTTAAGTGATTTCTTCGCGCTTTAGACTTCGGGTGTGATCATACCAGCACTAATGCACCGGATCCCATCAGAACTCCGCAGTTAAGCGTGCTTGGGCGAGAGTAGTACTAGGATGGGTGACCTCCTGGGAAATCGTCGTGTTGCACTCGTGTTTTTGCCCTTTTGTTTTTCTTATTCGTTTTTTCTCTTTACCGCTTTTAACGTTAAGGCGTCCCTCGCTTGCACCGCACCGGGGGACCCACTAACGTGACTGCCGACATAACTTTTCACCTCTCTTGTTCAAGCAAGTGAACACCTTAAGTGATTTCTTCGCGCTTAGGATATCGGGTGCGATCATACCAGCACTAATGCACCGGATCCCATCAGAACTCCGCAGTTAAGCGTGCTTGGGCGAGAGTAGTACTAGGATGGGTGACCTCCTGGGAAGTCCTCGTGTTGCACTCGTGTTTTTGCTCTTTTGTTTTTCTTATTCGTTTTTTCTCTTTACCGCTTTTAACGTTAAGGCGTCCCTCGCTTGCACCGCACCGGGGGACCCACTAACGTGACTGCCGACATAACTTTTCACCTCTCTTGTTCAAGCAAGTGAACACCTTAAGTGATTTCTTCGCGCTTAGGATATCGGGTGCGATCATACCAGCACTAATGCACCGGATCCCATCAGAACTCCGCAGTTAAGCGTGCTTGGGCGAGAGTAGTACTAGGGTGGGTGACCTCCTGGGAAGTCCTCGTGTTGCACTCGTGTTTTTGCCCTTTTGTTTTTCTTATTCGTTTTTTCTCTTTACCGCTTTTAACGTTAAGACGTCCCTCGCTTGCACCGCGTCAGGGGACCCACGAACGTGGCTGCCGACATAACTTTTCACCTCTCTTGTTCAGGGAAGTGAACACCTTAAGTGATTTTTTCGCGCTTAGGACTTCGGGTGCGATCATACCAGCACTAATGCACCAGATCCCATCAGAACTCCGCAGTTAAGCGTGCTTGGGCGAGAGTAGTACTAGGGTGAGTGACCTCCTGGGAAGTCCTCGTGTTGCACTCGTGTTTTTGCCCTTTTGTTTTTCTTATTCGTTTTTTCTCTTTACCGCTTTTAACGTTAAGACGTCCCTCGCTTGCACCGCGTCAGGGGACCCACGAACGTGGCTGCCGACATAACTTTTCGCCTATCTTGTTCAAGGAAGTGAACACCTTAAGTGATTTTTTCGCGCTTAGGACTACGGGTGCGATCATACCAGCACTAATGCACCGGATCCCATCAGAACTCCGCAGTTAAGCGTGCTTGGGCGAGAGTAATACTAGGATGGGTGACCTCCTGGGAAGTCCTCGTGTTGCACTCGTGTTTTTGCTCTTTTGTTTTTCTTATTCGTTTTTTCTCTTTACCGCTTTTAACGTTAAGGCGTCCCTCGCTTGCACCGCACCGGGGGACCCACTGACGTGAGTGCCGACATAACTTTTCACCTCTCTTGTTCAAGCAAGTGAACACCTTAAGTGATTTCTTCGCGCTTTAGACTTCGGGTGTGATCATACCAGCACTAATGCACCGGATCCCATCAGAACTCCGCAGTTAAGCGTGCTTGGGCGAGAGTAGTACTAGGATGGGTGACCTCCTGGGAAATCGTCGTGTTGCACTCGTGTTTTTGCCCTTTTGTTTTTCTTATTCGTTTTTTCTCTTTACCGCTTTTAACGTTAAGGCGTCCCTCGCTTGCACCGCACCGGGGGACCCACTAACGTGACTGCCGACATAACTTTTCACCTCTCTTGTTCAAGCAAGTGAACACCTTAAGTGATTTCTTCGCGCTTAGGATATCGGGTGCGATCATACCAGCACTAATGCACCGGATCCCATCAGAACTCCGCAGTTAAGCGTGCTTGGGCGAGAGTAGTACTAGGATGGGTGACCTCCTGGGAAGTCCTCGTGTTGCACTCGTGTTTTTGCTCTTTTGTTTTTCTTATTCGTTTTTTCTCTTTACCGCTTTTAACGTTAAGGCGTCCCTCGCTTGCACCGCACCGGGGGACCCACTAACGTGACTGCCGACATAACTTTTCACCTCTCTTGTTCAAGCAAGTGAACACCTTAAGTGATTTCTTCGCGCTTAGGATATCGGGTGCGATCATACCAGCACTAATGCACCGGATCCCATCAGAACTCCGCAGTTAAGCGTGCTTGGGCGAGAGTAGTACTAGGGTGGGTGACCTCCTGGGAAGTCCTCGTGTTGCACTCGTGTTTTTGCCCTTTTGTTTTTCTTATTCGTTTTTTCTCTTTACCGCTTTTAACGTTAAGGCGTCCCTCGCTTGCACCGCACCGGGGGACCCACGAACGTGGCTGCCGACATAACTTTTCGCCTCTCTTGTTCAAGGAAGTGAACACCTTAAGTGATTTCTTCGAGCTTAGTTCTTCGGGTGCGATCATACCAGCACTAATGCACCGGATCCCATCAGAACTCCGCAGTTAAGCCTGCTTGGGCGAGAGTAGTACTAGGATGGGTGACCTCCTGGGAAGTCCTCGTGTTGCACTCGTGTTTTTGCTCTTTTGTTTTTCTTATTCGTTTTTTCTCTTTACCGCTTTTAACGTTAAGGCGTCCCTCGCTTGCACCGCACCGGGGGACCCACTAACGTGAGTGCAGACATAACTTTTCACCTCTCTTGTTCAAGCAAGTGAACACCTTAAGTGATTTCTTCGCGCTTAGGACTACGGGTGCGATCATACCAGCACTAATGCACCGGATCCCATCAGAACTCCGCAGTTAAGCGTGCTTGGGCGAGAGTAGTACTAGGATGGGTGACCTCCTGGAAAGTCCTCGTGTTGCACTCGTGTTTTTGCTCTTTTGTTTTTCTTATTCGTTTTTTCTCTTTACCGCTTTTAACGTTAAGGCGTCCCTCGCTTGCACCGCACCGGGGGACCCACTAACGTGACTGCCGACATAACTTTTCACCTCTCTTGTTCAAGCAAGTGAAAACCTTAAGTGATTTCTTCGCGCTTAGGACTTCGGGTGCGATCATACCAGCACTAATGCACCGGATCCCATCAAAACTCCGCAGTTAAGCGTGCTTGGGCGAGAGTAGTACTAGGGTGGGTGACCTCCTGGGAAGTCCTCGTGTTGCACTCGTGTTTTTGCCCTTTTGTTTTTCTTATTCCTTTTTTCTCTTTACCGCTTTTAACGTTAAGACGTCCCTCGCTTGCACCGCGTCAGGGGACCCACGAACGTGGCTGCCGACATAACTTTTCGCCTCTCTTGTTCAAGGAAGTGAACACCTTAAGTGATTTTTTCGCGCTTAGGACTTCGGGTGCGATCATACCAGCACTAATGCACCGGATCCCATCGGAACTCCGCAGTTAAGCGTGCTTGGGCGGGAGTAGTACTAGGATGGGTGACCTCTTGGGAAGTCCTCGTGTTGCACTCGTGTTTTTGCTCTTTTGTTTTTCTTATTCGTTTTTTCTCTTTACCGCTTTTAACGTTAAGGCGTCCCTCGCTTGCACCGCACCGGGGAACCCACTAACGTGACTGCCGACATAACTTTTCGCCTCTCTTGTTCAAGGAAGTGAACACCTTAAGTGATTTCTTCGCGCTTAGTTCTTCGGGTGCGATCATACCAGCACTAATGCACCGGATCCCATCAGAACTCCGCAGTTAAGCCTGCTTGGGCGAGAGTAGTACTAGGATGGGTGACCTCTTGGGAAGTCCTCGTGTTGCACTCGTGTTTTTGTTCTTTTGTTTTTCTTATTCGTTTTTTCTCTTTACCGCTTTTAACGTTAAGGCGTCCCTCGCTTGCACCGCACCGGGGGACCCACTAACGTGAGTGCCGACATAACTTTTCACCTCTCTTGTTCAAGCAAGTGAACACCTTAAGTGATTTCTTCGCGCTTAGGACTACGGGTGCGATCATACCAGCACTAATGCACCGGATCCCATCAGAACTCCGCAGTTAAGCGTGCTTGGGCGAGAGTAGTACTAGGATGGGTGACCTCCTGGGAAGTCCTCGTGTTACACTCGTGTTTTTGCTCTTTTGTTTTTCTTATTCGTTTTTTCTCTTTACCGCTTTTAACGTTAAGGCGTCCCTCGCTTGCACCGCACCGGGGGACCCACTAACGTGAGTGCCGACATAACTTTTCACCTCTCTTGTTCAAGCAAGTGAACACCTTAAGTGATTTCTTCGCGCTTAGGACTTCGGGTGCGATCATACCAGCACTAATGCACCGGATCCCATCAGAACTCCGCAGTTAAGCGTGCTTGGGCGAGAGTAGTACTAGGGTGGGTGACCTCCTGGGAAGTCCTCGTGTTGCACTCGTGTTTTTGCCCTTTTGTTTTTCTTATTCGTTTTTTCTCTTTACCGCTTTTAACGTTAAGACGTCCCTCGCTTGCACCGCGTCAGGGGACCCACGAACGTGGCTGCCGACATAACTTTTCGCCTCTCTTGTTCAAGGAAGTGAACACCTTAAGTGATTTTTTCGCGCTTAGGACTTCGGGTGCGATCATACCAGCACAAATGCACCGGATCCCATCGGAACTCCGTAGTTAAGCGTGCTTGGGCGAGAGTAGTACTAGGATGGGTGACCTCCTGGGAAGTCCTCGTGTTGCACTCGTGTTTTTGCTCTTTTGTTTTTCTTATTCGTTTTTTCTCTTTACCGCTTTTAACGTTAAGGCGTCCCTCGCTTGCACCGCACCGGGGAACCCACTAACGTGACTGGCGACATAACTTTTCGCCTCTCTTGTTCAAGGAAGTGAACACCTTAAGTGATTTCTTCGCGCTTAGTTCTTCGGGTGCGATCATACCAGCACTAATGCACCGGATCCCATCAGAACTCCGCAGTTAAGCCTGCTTGGGCGAGAGTAGTACTAGGATGGGTGACCTCCTGGGAAGTCCTCGTGTTGCACTCGTGTTTTTGCTCTTTTGTTTTTCTTATTCGTTTTTTCTCTTTACCGCTTTTAACGTTAAGGCGTCCCTCGCTTGCACCGCACCGGGGGACCCACTAACGTGAGTGCCGACATAACTTTTCACCTCTCTTGTTCAAGCAAGTGAACACCTTAAGTGATTTCTTCGCGCTTAGGACTACGGGTGCGATCATACCAGCACTAATGCACCGGATCCCATCAGAACTCCGCAGTTAAGCGTGCTTGGGCGAGAGTAGTACTAGGATGGGTGACCTCCTGGAAAGTCCTCGTGTTGCACTCGTGTTTTTGCTCTTTTGTTTTTCTTATTCGTTTTTTCTCTTTACCGCTTTTAACGTTAAGGCGTCCCTCGCTTGCACCGCACCGGGGGACCCACTAACGTGACTGCCGACATAACTTTTCACCTCTCTTGTTCAAGCAAGTGAAAACCTTAAGTGATTTCTTCGCGCTTAGGACTTCGGGTGCGATCATACCAGCACTAATGCACCGGATCCCATCAGAACTCCGCAGTTAAGCGTGCTTGGGCGAGAGTAGTACTAGGGTGGGTGACCTCCTGGGAAGTCCTCGTGTTGCACTCGTGTTTTTGCCCTTTTGTTTTTCTTATTCCTTTTTTCTCTTTACCGCTTTTAACGTTAAGACGTCCCTCGCTTGCACCGCGTCAGGGGACCCACGAACGTGGCTGCCGACATAACTTTTCGCCTCTCTTGTTCAAGGAAGTGAACACCTTAAGTGATTTTTTCGCGCTTAGGACTTCGGGTGCGATCATACCAGCACTAATGCACCGGATCCCATCGGAACTCCGCAGTTAAGCGTGCTTGGGCGGGAGTAGTACTAGGATGGGTGACCTCTTGGGAAGTCCTCGTGTTGCACTCGTGTTTTTGCTCTTTTGTTTTTCTTATTCGTTTTTTCTCTTTACCGCTTTTAACGTTAAGGCGTCCCTCGCTTGCACCGCACCGGGGAACCCACTAACGTGACTGCCGACATAACTTTTCGCCTCTCTTGTTCAAGGAAGTGAACACCTTAAGTGATTTCTTCGCGCTTAGTTCTTCGGGTGCGATCATACCAGCACTAATGCACCGGATCCCATCAGAACTCCGCAGTTAAGCCTGCTTGGGCGAGAGTAGTACTAGGATGGGTGACCTCTTGGGAAGTCCTCGTGTTGCACTCGTGTTTTTGTTCTTTTGTTTTTCTTATTCGTTTTTTCTCTTTACCGCTTTTAACGTTAAGGCGTCCCTCGCTTGCACCGCACCGGGGGACCCACTAACGTGAGTGCCGACATAACTTTTCACCTCTCTTGTTCAAGCAAGTGAACACCTTAAGTGATTTCTTCGCGCTTAGGACTACGGGTGCGATCATACCAGCACTAATGCACCGGATCCCATCAGAACTCCGCAGTTAAGCGTGCTTGGGCGAGAGTAGTACTAGGATGGGTGACCTCCTGGGAAGTCCTCGTGTTCCACTCGTGTTTTTGCTCTTTTGTTTTTCTTATTCGTTTTTTCTCTTTACCGCTTTTAACGTTAAGGCGTCCCTCGCTTGCACCGCACCGGGGGACCCACTAACGTGAGTGCCGACATAACTTTTCACCTCTCTTGTTCAAGCAAGTGAACACCTTAAGTGATTTCTTCGCGCTTAGGACTTCGGGTGCGATCATACCAGCACTAATGCACCGGATCCCATCAGAACTCCGCAGTTAAGCGTGCTTGGGCGAGAGTAGTACTAGGGTGGGTGACCTCCTGGGAAGTCCTCGTGTTGCACTCGTGTTTTTGCCCTTTTGTTTTTCTTATTCGTTTTTTCTCTTTACCGCTTTTAACGTTAAGACGTCCCTCGCTTGCACCGCGTCAGGGGACCCACGAACGTGGCTGCCGACATAACTTTTCGCCTCTCTTGTTCAAGGAAGTGAACACCTTAAGTGATTTTTTCGCGCTTAGGACTTCGGGTGCGATCATACCAGCACAAATGCACCGGATCCCATCGGAACTCCGTAGTTAAGCGTGCTTGGGCGAGAGTAGTACTAGGATGGGTGACCTCCTGGGAAGTCCTCGTGTTGCACTCGTGTTTTTGCTCTTTTGTTTTTCTTATTCGTTTTTTCTCTTTACCGCTTTTAACGTTAAGGCGTCCCTCGCTTGCACCGCACCGGGGAACCCACTAACGTGACTGGCGACATAACTTTTCGCCTCTCTTGTTCAAGGAAGTGAACACCTTAAGTGATTTCTTCGTGCTTAGTTCTTCGGGTGCGATCATACCAGCACTAATGCACCGGATCCCATCAGAACTCCGCAGTTAAGCCTGCTTGGGCGAGAGTAGTACTAGGATGGGTGACCTCCTGGGAAGTCCTCGTGTTGCACTCGTGTTTTTGCTCTTTTGTTTTTCTTATTCGTTTTTTCTCTTTACCGCTTTTAACGTTAAGGCGTCCCTCGCTTGCACCGCACCGGGGGACCCACTAACGTGAGTGCCGACATAACTTTTCACCTCTCTTGTTCAAGCAAGTGAACACCTTAAGTGATTTCTTCGCGCTTAGGACTTCGGGTGCGATCATACCAGCACTAATGCACCGGATCCCATCAGAACTCCGCAGTTAAGCGTGCTTGGGCGAGAGTAGTACTAGGATGGGTGACCTCCTGGGAAGTCCTCGTGTTGCACTCGTGTTTTTGCCCTTTTGTTTTTCTTATTCGTTTTTTCTCTTTACCGCTTTTAACGTTAAGGCGTCCCTCGCTTGCACCGCACCGGGGGACCCACTAACGTGGCTGCCGACATAACTTTTCGCCTCTCTAGTTCAAGGAAGTGAACACCTTAAGTGATTTTTTCGCGCTTAGGACTTCGGGTGCGATCATACCAGCACTAATGCACCGGATCCCATCAGAACTCCGCAGTTAAGCGTGCTTGGGCGAGAGTAGTACTAGGATGGGTGACCTCCTGGGAAGTCCTCGTGTTGCACTCGTGTTTTTGCTCTTTTGTTTTTCTTATTCGTTTTTTCTCTTTACCGCTTTTAACGTTAAGGCGTCCCTCGCTTGCACCGCACCGGGGGACCCACTAACGTGACTGCCGACATAACTTTTCACCTCTCTTGTTCAAGCAAGTGAACACCTTAAGTGATTTCTTCGCGCTTAGGATATTGGGTGCGATCATACCAGCACTAATGCACCGGATCCCATCAGAACTCCGCAGTTAAGCGTGCCTGGGCGAGAGTAGTACTAGGATGGGTGACCTCCTGGGAAGTCCTCGTGTTGCACTCGTGTTTTTGCTCTTTTGTTTTTCTTATTCGTTTTTTCTCTTTACCGCTTTTAACGTTAAGGCGTCCCTCGCTTGCACCGCACCGGGGAACCCACTAACGTGACTGCCGACATAACTTTTCGCCTCTCTTGTTCAAGGAAGTGAACCCCTTAAGTGATTTCTTCGCGCTTAGTTCTTCGGGTGCGATCATACCAGCACTAATGCACCGGATCCCATCAGAACTCCGCAGTTAAGCGTGCTTGGGCGAGAGTAGTACTAGGATGGGTGACCTCCTGGGAAGTCCTCGTGTTGCACTCGTGTTTTTGCTCTTTTGTTTTTCTTATTCGTTTTTTCTCTTTACCGCTTTTAACGTTAAGGCGTCCCTCGCTTGCACCGCACCGGGGGACCCACTAACGTGAGTGCCGACATAACTTTTCACCTCTCTTGTTCAAGCAAGTGAACACCTTAAGTGATTTCTTCGCGCTTAGGACTTCGGGTGCGATCATACCAGCACTAATGCACCGGATCCCATCAGAACTCCGCAGTTAAGCGTGCTTGGGCGAGAGTAGTACTAGGATGGGTGACCTCCTGGGAAGTCCTCGTGTTGCACTCGTGTTTTTGCCCTTTTGTTTTTCTTATTCGTTTTTTCTCTTTACCGCTTTTAACGTTAAGGCGTCCCTCGCTTGCACCGCACCGGGGGACCCACTAACGTGGCTGCCGACATAACTTTTCGCCTCTCTAGTTCAAGGAAGTGAACACCTTAAGTGATTTTTTCGCGCTTAGGACTTCGGGTGCGATCATACCAGCACTAATGCACCGGATCCCATCAGAACTCCGCAGTTAAGCGTGCTTGGGCGAGAGTAGTACTAGGATGGGTGACCTCCTGGGAAGTCCTCGTGTTGCACTCGTGTTTTTGCTCTTTTGTTTTTCTTATTCGTTTTTTCTCTTTACCGCTTTTAACGTTAAGGCGTCCCTCGCTTGCACCGCACCGGGGGACCCACTAACGTGAGTGCCGACATAACTTTTCACCTCTCTTGTTCAAGCAAGTGAACACCTTAAGTGATTTCTTCGCGCTTAGGACTTCGGGTGCGATCATACCAGCACTAATGCACCGGATCCCATCAGAACTCCGCAGTTAAGCGTGCTTGGGCGAGAGTAGTACTAGGATGGGTGACCTCCTGGGAAGTCCTCGTGTTGCACTCGTGTTTTTGCCCTTTTGTTTTTCTTATTCGTTTTTTCTCTTTACCGCTTTTAACGTTAAGGCGTCCCTCGCTTGCACCGCACCGGGGGACCCACTAACGTGGCTGCCGACATAACTTTTCGCCTCTCTAGTTCAAGGAAGTGAACACCTTAAGTGATTTTTTCGCGCTTAGGACTTCGGGTGCGATCATACCAGCACTAATGCACCGGATCCCATCAGAACTCCGCAGTTAAGCGTGCTTGGGCGAGAGTAGTACTAGGATGGGTGACCTCCTGGGAAGTCCTCGTGTTGCACTCGTGTTTTTGCTCTTTTGTTTTTCTTATTCGTTTTTTCTCTTTACCGCTTTTAACGTTAAGGCGTCCCTCGCTTGCACCGCACCGGGGGACCCACTAACGTGACTGCCGACATAACTTTTCACCTCTCTTGTTCAAGCAAGTGAACACCTTAAGTGATTTCTTCGCGCTTAGGATATTGGGTGCGATCATACCAGCACTAATGCACCGGATCCCATCAGAACTCCGCAGTTAAGCGTGCCTGGGCGAGAGTAGTACTAGGATGGGTGACCTCCTGGGAAGTCCTCGTGTTGCACTCGTGTTTTTGCTCTTTTGTTTTTCTTATTCGTTTTTTCTCTTTACCGCTTTTAACGTTAAGGCGTCCCTCGCTTGCACCGCACCGGGGAACCCACTAACGTGACTGCCGACATAACTTTTCGCCTCTCTTGTTCAAGGAAGTGAACCCCTTAAGTGATTTCTTCGCGCTTAGTTCTTCGGGTGCGATCATACCAGCACTAATGCACCGGATCCCATCAGAACTCCGCAGTTAAGCCTGCTTGGGCGAGAGTAGTACTAGGATGGGTGACCTACTGGGAAGTCCTCGTGTTGCACTCGTGTTTTTGCTCTTTTGTTTTTCTTATTCGTTTTTTCTCTTTACCGCTTTTAACGTTAAGGCGTCCCTCGCTTGCACCGCACCGGGGGACCCACTAACGTGAGTGCCGACATAACTTTTCACCTCTCTTGTTCAAGCAAGTGAACACCTTAAGTGATTTCTTCGCGCTTAGGACTACGGGTGCGATCATACCAGCACTAATGCACCGGATCCCATCAGAACTCCGCAGTTAAGCGTGCTTGGGCGAGAGTAGTACTAGGATGGGTGACCTCCTGGGAAGTCCTCGTGTTGCACTCGTGTTTTTGCTCTTTTGTTTTTCTTATTCGTTTTTTCTCTTTACCGCTTTTAACGTTAAGGCGTCCCTCGCTTGCACCGCACCGGGGGACCCACTAACGTGAGTGCCGACATAACTTTTCACCTCTCTTGTTCAAGCAAGTGAACACCTTAAGTGATTTCTTCGCGCTTAGGACTTCGGGTGCGATCATACCAGCACTAATGCACCGAATCCCATCAGAACTCCGCAGTTAAGCGTGCTTGGGCGAGAGTAGTGCTAGGATGGGTGACCTCCTGGGAAGTCGTCGTGTTGCACTCGTGTTTTTGCCCTTTTGTTTTTCTTATTCGTTTTTTCTCTTTACCGCTTTTAACGTTAAGACGTCCCTCGCTTGCACCGCGTCAGGGGACCCACGAACGTGGCTGCCGACATAACTTTTCGCCTCTCTAGTTCAAGGAAGTGAACACCTTAAGTGATTTTTTCGCGCTTAAGACTTCGGGTGCGATCATACCAGCACTAATGCACCGGATCCCATCAGAACTCCGCAGTTAAGCGTGCTTGGGCGAGAGTAGTACTAGGATGGGTGACCTCCTGGGAAGTCCTCGTGTTGCACTCGTGTTTTTGCTCTTTTGTTTTTCTTTTTCGTTTTTTCTTTTTACCACTTTTAACGTTAAGGCGTCCCTCGCTTGCACCGCACCGGGGGACCCACTAACGTGGCTGCCGACATAACTTTTCGCCTCTCTTGTTCAAGCAAGTGAACACCTTAAGTGATTTCTTCGCGCTTAGGATATCGGGTGCGATCATACCAGCACTAATGCACCGAATCCCATCAGAACTCCGCAGTTAAGCGTGCTTGGGCGAGAGTAGTACTAGGATGGGTGACCTCCTGGGAAGTCCTCGTGTTGCACTCGTGTTTTTGCTCTTTTGTTTTTCTTACTCGTTTTTTCTCTTTACCGCTTTTAACGTTAAGGCGTCCCTCGCTTGCACCGCACCGGGGGACCCACTAACGTGACTGCCGACATAACTTTTCACCTCTCTTGTTCAAGCAAGTGAACGCCTTAAGTGATTTCTTCGCGCTTAGGATATCGGGTGCGATCATACCAGCACTAATGCACCGGATCCCATCAGAACTCCGTAGTTAAGCGTGCTTGGGCGAGAGTAGTACTAGGGTGGGTGACCTCCTGGGCAGTCCTCGTGTTGCACTCGTGTTTTTGCCCTTTTGTTTTTCTTATTCGTTTTTTCTCTTTACCGCTTTTAACGTTAAGACGTCCCTCGCTTGCACCGCGTCAGGGGACCCACGAACGTGGCTGCCGACATAACTTTTCGGCTCTCTTGTTCAAGTAAGTGAACACCTTAAGTGATTTTTTCGCGCTTAGGACTTCGGGTGCGATCATACCAGCACTAATGCACCGGATCCCATCAGAACTCCGCAGTTAAGCGTGCTTGGGCGAGAGTAGTACTAGGATGGGTGACCTCCTGGGAAGTCCTCGTGTTGCACTCGTGTTTTTGCTCTTTTGTTTTTCTTATTCGTTTTTTCTCTTTACCGCTTTTAACGTTAAGGCGTCCCTCGCTTGCACCGCATCGGGGAACCCACTAACGTGACTGCCGACATAACTTTTCGCCTCTCTTGTTCAAGGAAGTGAACACCTTAAGTGATTTCTTCGCGCTTAGTTCTTCGGGTGCGATCATACCAGCACTAATGCACCGGATCCCATCAGAACTCCGCAGTTAAGCCTGCTTGGGCGAGAGTAGTACTAGGATGGGTGACCTCCTGGGAAGTCCTCGTGTTGCACTCGTGTTTTTGCTCTTTTGTTTTTCTTATTCGTTTTTTCTCTTTACCGCTTTTAACGTTAAGGCGTCCCTCGCTTGCACCGCACCGGGGGACCCACTAACGTGAGTGCCGACATAACTTTTCACCTCTCTTGTTCAAGCAAGTGAACACCTTAAGTGATTTCTTCGCGCTTAGTTCTTCGGGTGCGATCATACCAGCACTAATGCACCGGATCCCATCAGAACTCCGCAGTTAAGCCTGCTTGGGCGAGAGTAGTACTAGGATGGGTGACCTCCTAGGAAGTCGTCGTGTTGCACTCGTGTTTTTGCCCTTTTGTTTTTCTTTTTCGTTTTTTCTCTTTACCGCTTTTAACGTTAAGGCGTCCCTCGCTTGCACCGCACCGGGGGACCCACTAACGTGGTTGCCGACATAACTTTTCGCCTCTCTTGTTCAAGCAAGTGAACACCGTAAGTGATTTCTTCGCGCTTAGGATATCGGGTGCGATCATACCAGTACTAATGCACCGGATCCCATCAGAACTCCGCAGTTAAGCGTGCTTGGGCGAGAGTAGTACTAGGATGGGTGACCTCCTGGGAAGTCCTCGTGTTGCACTCGTGTTTTTGCTCTTTTGTTTTTCTTATTCGTTTTTTCTCTTTACCGCTTTTAACGTTAAGGCGTCCCTCGCTTGCACCGCACCGGGGGACCCACTAACGTGACTGCCGACATAACTTTTCACCTCTCTTGTTCAAGCAAGTGAACACCTTAAGTGATTTCTTCGCGCTTAGGATATCGGGTGCGATCATACCAGCACTAATGCACCGGATCCCATCAGAACTCCGTAGTTAAGCGTGCTTGGGCGAGAGTAGTACTAGGGTGGGTGACCTCCTGGGAAGTCCTCGTGTTGCACTCGTGTTTTTGCCCTTTTGTTTTTCTTATTCGTTTTTTCTCTTTACCGCTTTTAACGTTAAGACGTCCCTCGCTTGCACCGCGTCAGGGGACCCACGAACGTGGCTGCCGACATAACTTTTCGCCTCTCTTGTTCAAGGAAGTGAACACCTTAAGTGATTTTTTCGCGCTTAGGACTTCGGGTGCGATCATACCAGCACTAATGCACCGGATCCCATCAGAACTCCGCAGTTAAGCGTGCTTGGGCGAGAGTAGTACTAGGATGGGTGACCTCCTGGGAAGTCCTCGTGTTGCACTCGTGTTTTTGCTCTTTTGTTTTTCTTATTCGTTTTTTCTCTTTACCGCTTTTAACGTTAAGGCGTCCCTCGCTTGCACCTCACCGGGGAACCCACTAACGTGACTGCCGACATAACTTTTCGCCTCTCTTGTTCAAGGAAGTGAACACCTTAAGTGATTTCTTCGCGCTTAGTTCTTCGGGTGCGATCATACCAGCACTAATGCACCGGATCCCATCAGAACTCCGCAGTTAAGCCTGCTTGGGCGAGAGTAGTACTAGGATGGGTGACCTCCTGGGAAGTCCTCGTGTTGCACTCGTGTTTTTGCTCTTTTGTTTTTCTTATTCGTTTTTTCTCTTTACCGCTTTTAACGTTAAGGCGTCCCTCGCTTGCACCGCACCGGGGGACCCACTAACGTGAGTGCCGACATAACTTTTCACCTCTCTTGTTCAAGCAAGTGAACACCTTAAGTGATTTCTTCGCGCTTAGGACTTCGGGTGCGATCATACCAGCACTAATGCACCGAATCCCATCAGAACTCCGCAGTTAAGCGTGCTTGGGCGAGAGTAGTGCTAGGATGGGTGACCTCCTAGGAAGTCGTCGTGTTGCACTCGTGTTTTTGCCCTTTTGTTTTTCTTATTCGTTTTTTCTCTTTACCGCTTTTAACGTTAAGACGTCCCTCGCTTGCACCGCGTCAGGGGACCCACGAACGTGGCTGCCGACATAACTTTTCGCCTCTCTTGTTCAAGGAAGTGAACACCTTAAGTGATTTTTTCGCGCTTAGGACTTCGGGTGCGATCATACCAGTACTAATGCACCGGATCCCATCAGAACTCCGCAGTTAAGCGTGCTTGGGCGAGAGTAGTACTAGGATGGGTGACCTCCTGGGAAGTCCTCGTGTTGCACTTGTGTTTTTGCTCTTTTGTTTTTCTTATTCGTTTTTTCTCTTTACCGCTTTTAACGTTAAGGCGTCCCTCGCTTGCACCGCACCGGGGGGCCCACTAACGTGACTGCCGACATAACTTTTCACCTCTCTTGTTCAAGCAAGTGAACACCTTAAGTGATTTCTTCGCGCTTAGGACTACGGGTGCGATCATACCAGCACTAATGCACCGGATCCCATCAGAACTCCGCAGTTAAGCGTGCTTGGGCGAGAGTAGTACTAGGATGGGTGATCTCCTGGGAAGTCCTCGTGTTGCACTCGTGTTTTTGCTCTTTTGTTTTTCTTATTCGTTTTTTCTCTCTACCGCTTTTAACGTTAAGGCGTCCCTCGCTTGCACCGCACCGGGGGACCCACTAACGTGAGTGCCGACATAACTTTTCGCCTCTCTTGTTCAAGCAAGTGAACACCTTAAGTGATTTCTTCGCGCTTAGTTCTTCGGGTGCGATCATACCAGCACTAATGCACCGGATCCCATCAGAACTCCGCAGTTAAGCCTGCTTGGGCGAGAGTAGTACTAGGATGGGTGACCTCCTGGGAAGTCCTCGTGTTGCACTCGTGTTTTTGCTCTTTTGTTTTTCTTATTCGTTTTTTCTCTTTACCGCTTTTAACGTTAAGGCGTCCCTCGCTTGCACCGCACCGGGGGACCCACTAACGTGAGTGCCGACATAACTTTTCACCTCTCTTGTTCAAGCAAGTGAACACCTTAAGTGATTTCTTCGCGCTTAGGACTTCGGGTGCGATCATACCAGCACTAATGCACCGAATCCCATCAGAACTCCGCAGTTAAGCGTGCTTGGGCGAGAGTAGTGCTAGGATGGGTGACCTCCTGGGAAGTCCTCGTGTTGCACTCGTGTTTTTGCTCTTTTGTTTTTCTTATTCGTTTTTTCTCTTTACCGCTTTTAACGTTAAGGCGTCCCTCGCTTGCACCGCACCGGGGGACCCACTAACGTGACTGCCGACATAACTTTTCACCTCTCTTGTTCAAGCAAGTGAACACCTTAAGTGATTTCTTCACGCTTAGGATATCGGGTGCGATCATACCAGCACTAATGCACCGGATCCCATCAGAACTCCGCAGTTAAGCATGCTTGGGCGAGAGTAGTACTAGGGTGGGTGACCTCCTGGGAAGTCCTCGTGTTGCACTCGTGTTTTTGCCCTTTTGTTTTTCTTATTCGTTTTTTCTCTTTACCGCTTTTAACGTTAAGACGTCCCTCGCTTGCACCGCGTCAGGGGACCCACGAACGTGGCTGCCGACATAACTTTTCGCCTCTCTTGTTCAAGGAAGTGAACACCTTAAGTGATTTTTTCGCGCTTAGGACTCCGGGTGCGATCATACCAGTACTAATGCACCGGATCCCATCAGAACTCCGCAGTTAAGCGTGCTTGGGCGAGAGTAGTACTAGGATGGGTGACCTCCTGGGAAGTCCTCGTGTTGCACTTGTGTTTTTGCTCTTTTGTTTTTCTTATTCGTTTTTTCTCTTTACCGCTTTTAACGTTAAGGCGTCCCTCGCTTGCACCGCACCGGGGGACCCACTAACGTGACTGCCGACATAACTTTTCACCTCTCTTGTTCAAGCAAGTGAACACCTTAAGTGATTTCTTCGCGCTTACGACTACGGGTGCGATCATACCAGCACTAATGCACCGGATCCCATCAGAACTCCGCAGTTAAGCGTGCTTGGGCGAGAGTAGTACTAGGATGGGTGATCTCCTGGGAAGTCCTCGTGTTGCACTCGTGTTTTTGCTCTTTTGTTTTTCTTATTCGTTTTTTCTCTCTACCGCTTTTAACGTTAAGGCGTCCCTCGCTTGCACCGCACCGGGGGACCCACTAACGTGAGTGCCGACATAACTTTTCGCCTCTCTTGTTCAAGCAAGTGAACACCTTAAGTGATTTCTTCGCGCTTAGGACTTCGGGTGCGATCATACCAGCACTAATGCACCGAATCCCATCAGAACTCCGCAGTTAAGCGTGCTTGGGCGAGAGTAGTGCTAGGATGGGTGACCTCCTGGGAAGTCGTCGTGTTGCACTCGTGTTTTTGCCATTTTGTTTTTCTTATTCGTTTTTTCTCTTTACCGCTTTTAACGTTAAGACGTCCCTCGCTTGCGCCGCGTCAGGGGACCCACTAACGTGGCTGCCGACATAACTTTTCGCCTCTCTTGTTCAAGGAAGTGAACACCTTAAGTGATTTTTTCGCGCTTAGGACTTCGGGTGCGATCATACCAGCACTAATGCACCGGATCCCATCAGAACTCCGTAGTTAAGCGTGCTTGGGCGAGAGTAGTACTAGGATGGGTGACCTCCTGGGAAGTCCTCGTGTTGCACTCGTGTTTTTGCTCTTTTGTTTTTCTTTTTCGTTTTTTCTCTTTACCACTTTTAACGTTAAGGCGTCCCTCGCTTGCACCGCACCGGGGGACCCACTAACGTGGCTGCCGACATAACTTTTCGCCTCTCTTGTTCAAGCAAGTGAACACCGTAAGTGATTTCTTCGCGCTTAGGATATCGGGTGCGATCATACCAGCACTAATGCACCGGATCCCATCAGAACTCCGCAGTTAAGCGTGCTTGGGCGAGAGTAGTACTAGGATGGGTGACCTCCTGGGAAGTCCTCGTGTTGCACTCGTGTTTTTGCTCTTTTGTTTTTCTTATTCGTTTTTTCTCTTTACCGCTTTTAACGTTAAGGCGTCCCTCGCTTGCACCGCACCGGGGGACCCACTAACGTGACTGCCGACATAACTTTTCACCTCTCTTGTTCAAGCAAGTGAACACCTTAAGTGCTTTCTTCGCGCTTAGGATATCGGGTGCGATCATACCAGCACTAATGCACCGGATCCCATCAGAACTCCGCAGTTAAGCATGCTTGGGCGAGAGTAGTACTAGGGTGGGTGACCTCCTGGGAAGTCCTCGTGTTGCACTCGTGTTTTTGCCCTTTTGTTTTTCTTATTCGTTTTTTCTCTTTACCGCTTTTAACGTTAAGACGTCCCTCGCTTGCACCGCGTCAGGGGACCCACGAACGTGGCTGCCGAAATAACTCTTCGCCTCTCTTGTTCAAGGAAGTGAACACCTTAAGTGATTTTTTCGCGCTTAGGACTTCGGGTGCGATCATACCAGCACTAATGCACCGGATCCCATCAGAACTCCGCAGTTAAGCGTGCTTGGGCGAGAGTAGTACTAGGATGGGTGACCTCCTGGGAAGTCCTCGTGTTGCACTCGTGTTTTTGCTCTTTTGTTTTTCTTATTCGTTTTTTCTCTTTACCGCTTTTAACGTTAAGGCGTCCCTCGCTTGCACCGCACCGGGGAACCCACTAACGTGACTGCCGACATAACTTTTCGCCTCTCTTGTTCAAGGAAGTGAACACCTTAAGTGATTTCTTCGCGCTTAGTTCTTCGGGTGCGATCATACCAGCACTAATGCACCGGATCCCATCAGAACTCCGCAGTTAAGCCTGCTTGGGCGAGAGTAGTACTAGGATGGGTGACCTCCTGGGAAGTCCTCGTGTTGCACTCGTGTTTTTGCTCTTTTGTTTTTCTTATTCGTTTTTTCTCTTTACCGCTTTTAACGTTAAGGCGTCCCTCGCTTGCACCGCACCGGGGGACCCACTAACGTGAGTGCCGACATAACTTTTCACCTCTCTTGTTCAAGCAAGTGAACACCTTAAGTGATTTCTTCGCGCTTAGGACTTCGGGTGCGATCATACCAGCACTAATGCACCGAATCCCATCAGAACTCCGCAGTTAAGCGTGCTTGGGCGAGAGTAGTGCTAGGATGGGTGACCTCCTGGGAAGTCGTCGTGTTGCACTCGTGTTTTTGCCCTTTTGTTTTTCTTTTTCGTTTTTTCTCTTTACCGCTTTTAACGTTAAGGCGTCCCTCGCTTGCACCGCACCGGGGGACCCACTAACGTGGCTGCCGACATAACTTTTCGCCTCTCTTGTTCAAGCAAGTGAACACCGTAAGTGATTTCTTCGCGCTTAGGATATCGGGTGCGATCATACCAGCACTAATGCACCGGATCCCATCAGAACTCCGCAGTTAAGCGTGCTTGGGCGAGAGTAGTACTAGGATGGGTGACCTCCTGGGAAGTCCTCGTGTTGCACTCGTGTTTTTGCTCTTTTGTTTTTCTTATTCGTTTTTTCTCTTTACCGCTTTTAACGTTAAGGCGTCCCTCGCTTGCACCGCACCGGGGGACCCACTAACGTGACTGCCGACATAACTTTTCACCTCTCTTGTTCAAGCAAGTGAACACCTTAAGTGCTTTCTTCGCGCTTAGGATATCGGGTGCGATCATACCAGCACTAATGCACCGGATCCCATCAGAACTCCGCAGTTAAGCATGCTTGGGCGAGAGTAGTACTAGGGTGGGTGACCTCCTGGGAAGTCCTCGTGTTGCACTCGTGTTTTTGCCCTTTTGTTTTTCTTATTCGTTTTTTCTCTTTACCGCTTTTAACGTTAAGACGTCCCTCGCTTGCACCGCGTCAGGGGACCCACGAACGTGGCTGCCGAAATAACTCTTCGCCTCTCTTGTTCAAGGAAGTGAACACCTTAAGTGATTTTTTCGCGCTTAGGACTTCGGGTGCGATCATACCAGCACTAATGCACCGGATCCCATCAGAACTCCGCAGTTAAGCGTGCTTGGGCGAGAGTAGTACTAGGATGGGTGACCTCCTGGGAAGTCCTCGTGTTGCACTCGTGTTTTTGCTCTTTTGTTTTTCTTATTCGTTTTTTCTCTTTACCGCTTTTAACGTTAAGGCGTCCCTCGCTTGCACCGCACCGGGGAACCCACTAACGTGACTGCCGACATAACTTTTTGCCTCTCTTGTTCAAGGAAGTGAACACCTTAAGTGATTTCTTCGCGCTTAGTTCTTCGGGTGCGATCATACCAGCACTAATGCACCGGATCCCATCAGAACTCCGCAGTTAAGCCTGCTTGGGCGAGAGTAGTACTAGGATGGGTGACCTCCTGGGAAGTCCTCGTGTTGCACTCGTGTTTTTGCTCTTTTGTTTTTCTTATTCATTTTTTCTCTTTACCGCTTTTAACGTTAAGGCGTCCCTCGCTTGCACCGCACCGGGGGACCCACTAACGTGAGTGCCGACATAACTTTTCACCTCTCTTGTTCAAGCAAGTGAATACCTTAAGTGATTTCTTCGCGCTTAGGACTTCGGGTGCGATCATACCAGCACTAATGCACCGGATCCCATCAGAACTCCGCAGTTAAGCGTGCTTGGGCGAGAGTAGTGCTAGGATGGGTGACCTCCTGGGAAGTCATCGTGTTGCACTCGTGTTTTTGCCCTTTTGTTTTTCTTTTTCGTTTTTTCTCTTTACCGCTTTTAACGTTAAGACGTCCCTCGCTTGCACCGCGTCAGGGGACCCACGAACGTGGCTGCCGAAATAACTCTTCGCCTCTCTTGTTCAAGGAAGTGAACACCTTAAGTGATTTTTTCGCGCTTAGGACTTCGGGTGCGATCATACCAGCACTAATGCACCGGATCCCATCAGAACTCCGCAGTTAAGCGTGCTTGGGCGAGAGTAGTACTAGGATGGGTGACCTCCTGGGAAGTCCTCGTGTTGCACTCGTGTTTTTGCTCTTTTGTTTTTCTTATTCGTTTTTTCTCTTTACCGCTTTTAACGTTAAGGCGTCCCTCGCTTGCACCGCACCGGGGAACCCACTAACGTGACTGCCGACATAACTTTTCGCCTCTCTTGTTCAAGGAAGTGAACACCTTAAGTGATTTCTTCGCGCTTAGTTCTTCGGGTGCGATCATACCAGCACTAATGCACCGGATCCCATCAGAACTCCGCAGTTAAGCCTGCTTGGGCGAGAGTAGTACTAGGATGGGTGACCTCCTGGGAAGTCCTCGTGTTGCACTCGTGTTTTTGCTCTTTTGTTTTTCTTATTCGTTTTTTCTCTTTACCGCTTTTAACGTTAAGGCGTCCCTCGCTTGCACCGCACCGGGGGACCCACTAACGTGAGTGCCGACATAACTTTTCACCTCTCTTGTTCAAGCAAGTGAACACCTTAAGTGATTTCATCGCGCTTAGGACTACGGGTGCGATCCTACCAGCACTAATGCACCGGATCCCATCAGAACTCCGCAGTTAAGCGTGCTTCGGCGAGAGTAGTACTAGGATGGGTGACCTCCTGGGAAGTCCTCGTGTTGCACTCGTGTTTTTGCTCTTTTGTTTTTCTTATTCATTTTTTCTCTTTACCGCTTTTAACGTTAAGGCGTCCCTCGCTTGCACCGCACCGGGGGACCCACTAACGTGAGTGCCGACATAACTTTTCACCTCTCTTGTTCAAGCAAGTGAATACCTTAAGTGATTTCTTCGCGCTTAGGACTTCGGGTGCGATCATACCAGCACTAATGCACCGGATCCCATCAGAACTCCGCAGTTAAGCGTGCTTGGGCGAGAGTAGTGCTAGGATGGGTGACCTCCTGGGAAGTCATCGTGTTGCACTCGTGTTTTTGCCCTTTTGTTTTTCTTTTTCGTTTTTTCTCTTTACCGCTTTTAACGTTAAGACGTCCCTCGCTTGCACCGCGTCAGGGGACCCACGAACGTGGCTGCCGAAATAACTCTTCGCCTCTCTTGTTCAAGGAAGTGAACACCTTAAGTGATTTTTTCGCGCTTAGGACTTCGGGTGCGATCATACCAGCACTAATGCACCGGATCCCATCAGAACTCCGCAGTTAAGCGTGCTTGGGCGAGAGTAGTACTAGGATGGGTGACCTCCTGGGAAGTCCTCGTGTTGCACTCGTGTTTTTGCTCTTTTGTTTTTCTTATTCGTTTTTTCTCTTTACCGCTTTTAACGTTAAGGCGTCACTCGCTTGCACCGCACCGGGGAACCCACTAACGTGACTGCCGACATAACTTTTCGCCTCTCTTGTTCAAGGAAGTGAACACCTTAAGTGATTTCTTCGCGCTTAGTTCTTCGGGTGCGATCATACCAGCACTAATGCACCGGATCCCATCAGAACTCCGCAGTTAAGCCTGCTTGGGCGAGAGTAGTACTAGGATGGGTGACCTCCTGGGAAGTCCTCGTGTTGCACTCGTGTTTTTGCTCTTTTGTTTTTCTTATTCGTTTTTTCTCTTTACCGCTTTTAACGTTAAGGCGTCCCTCGCTTGCACCGCACCGGGGGACCCACTAACGTGAGTGCCGACATAACTTTTCACCTCTCTTGTTCAAGCAAGTGAACACCTTAAGTGATTTCATCGCGCTTAGGACTACGGGTGCGATCCTACCAGCACTAATGCACCGGATCCCATCAGAACTCCGCAGTTAAGCGTGCTTCGGCGAGAGTAGTACTAGGATGGGTGACCTCCTGGGAAGTCCTCGTGTTGCACTCGTGTTTTTGCTCTTTTGTTTTTCTTATTCATTTTTTCTCTTTACCGCTTTTAACGTTAAGGCGTCCCTCGCTTGCACCGCACCGGGGGACCCACTAACGTGAGTGCCGACATAACTTTTCACCTCTCTTGTTCAAGCAAGTGAATACCTTAAGTGATTTCTTCGCGCTTAGGACTTCGGGTGCGATCATACCAGCACTAATGCACCGGATCCCATCAGAACTCCGCAGTTAAGCGTGCTTGGGCGAGAGTAGTGCTAGGATGGGTGACCTCCTGGGAAGTCATCGTGGTGCACTCGTGTTTTTGCCCTTTTGTTTTTCTTTTTCGTTTTTTCTCTTTACCGCTTTTAACGTTAAGGCGTCCCTCGCTTGCACCGTGTCAGGGGACCCACTAACGTGGCTGCCGACATAACTTTTCGCCTCTCTTGTTCAAGGAAGTGAACACCTTAAGTGATTTCTTCGCGCTTAGGACTTCGGGTGCGATCATACCAGCACTAATGCACCGGATCCCATCAGAACTCTGTAGTTAAGCGTGCTTGGGCGAGAGTAGTACTAGGATGGGTGACCTCCTGGGAAGTCCTCGTGTTGCACTCGTGTTTTTGCCCTTTTGTTTTTCTTATTCGTTTTTTCTCTTTACCGCTTTTAACGTTAAGGCGTCCCTCGCTTGCACCGCACCGGGGGACCCACTAACGTGACTGCCGACATAACTTTTCACCTCTCTTGTTCAAGCAAGTGAACACCTTAAGTGATTTCTTCGCGCTTAGGATATCGGGTGCGATCATACCAGCACTAATGCACCGGATCCCATCAGAACTCCGCAGTTAAGCGTGCTTGGGCGAGAGTAGTACTAGGGTGGGTGACCTCCTGGGAAGTCCTCGTGTTGCACTCGTGTTTTTGCCCTTTTGTTTTTCTTATTCGTTTTTTCTCTTTACCGCTTTTAACGTTAAGGCGTCCCTCGCTTGCACCGCACCGGGGGACCCACTAACGTGACTGCCGACATAACTTTTCACCTCTCTTGTTCAAGCAAGTGAACACCTTAAGTGATTTCTTCGCGCTTAGGATATCGGGTGCGATCATACCAGCACTAATGCACCGGATCCCATCAGAACTCCGCAGTTAAGCGTGCTTGGGCGAGAGTAGTACTAGGGTGGGTGACCTCCTGGGAAGTCCTCGTGTTGCACTCGTGTTTTTGCCCTTTTGTTTTTCTTATTCGTTTTTTCTCTTTACCGCTTTTAACGTTAAGGCGTCCCTCACTTGCACCGCGTCAGGGGACCCACGAACGTGGCTGCCGACATAACTTTTCGCCTCTCTTGTTCAAGGAAGTGAACACCTTAAGTGATTTTTTCGCGCTTAGGACTTCGGGTGCGATCATACCAGCACTAATGCACCAGATCCCATCAGAACTCCGCAGTTAAGCGTGCTTGGGCGAGAGTAGTACTAGGGTGGGTGACCTCCTGGGAAGTCCTCGTGTTGCACTCGTGTTTTTGCCCTTTTGTTTTTCTTATTCGTTTTTTCTCTTTACCGCTTTTAACGTTAAGGCGTCCCTCACTTGCACCGCACCGGGGAACCCACTAACGTGAGTGCCGACATAACTTTTCGCCTCTCTTGTTCAAGGAAGTGAACACCTTAAGTGATTTCTTCGCGCTTAGTTCTTCGGGTGCGATCATACCAGCACTAATGCACCGGATCCCATCAGAACTCCGCAGTTAAGCGTGCTTGGGCGAGAGTAGTACTAGGATGGGTGACCTCCTGGGAAGTCCTCGTGTTGCACTCGTGTTTTTGCTCTTTTGTTTTTCTTATTCGTTTTTTCTCTTTACCGCTTTTAACGTTAAGGCGTCCCTCGCTTGCACCGCACCGGGGGACCCACTAACGTGAGTGCCGACATAATTTTTCACCTCTCTTGTTCAAGCAAGTGAACACCTTAAGTGATTTCTTCGCGCTTTGGACTTCGGGTGCGATCATACCAGCACTAATGCACCGAATCCCATCAGAACTCCGCAGTTAAGCGTGCTTGGGCGAGAGTAGTACTAGGATGGGTGACCTCCTGGGAAGTCATCGTGTTGCACTCGTGTTTTTGCCCTTTTGTTTTTCTTTTTCGTTTTTTCTCTTTACCGCTTTTAACGTTAAGGCGTCCCTCGCTTGCACCGTGTCAGGGGACCCACGAACGTGGCTGCCGACATAACTTTTCGCCTCTCTTGTTCAAGGAAGTGAACACCTTAAGTGATTTCTTCGCGCTTAGGACTTCGGGTGCGACCATACCAGCACTAATGCACCGGATCCCATCAGAACTCTGTAGTTAAGCGTGCTTGGGCGAGAGTAGTACTAGGATGGGTGACCTCCTGGGAAGTCCTCGTGTTGCACTCGTGTTTTTGCCCTTTTGTTTTTCTTATTCGTTTTTTCTCTTTACCGCTTTTAACGTTAAGGCGTCCCTCGCTTGCACCGCACCGGGGGACCCACTAACGTGACTGCCGACATAACTTTTCACCTCTCTTGTTTAAGCAAGTGAACACCTTAAGTGATTTCTTCGCGCTTAGGATATCGGGTGCGATCATACCAGCACTAATGCACCGGATCCCATCAGAACTCCGCAGTTAAGCGTGCTTGGGCGAGAGTAGTACTAGGGTGGGTGACCTCCTGGGAAGTCCTCGTGTTGCACTCGTGTTTTTGCCCTTTTGTTTTTCTTATTCGTTTTTTCTCTTTACCGCTTTTAACGTTAAGACGTCCCTCGCTTGCACCGCATCAGGGGACCCACGAACGTGGCTGCCGACATAACTTTTCACCTCTCTTGTTCAAGGAAGTGAACACCTTAAGTGATTTTTTCGCGCTTAGGACTTCGGGTGCAATCATACCAGCACTAATGCACCAGATCCCATCAGAACTCCGCAGTTAAGCGTGCTTGGGCGAGAGTAGTACTAGGGTGAGTGACCTCCTGGGAAGTCCTCGTGTTGCACTCGTGTTTTTGCCCTTTTGTTTTTCTTATTCGTTTTTTCTCTTTACCGCTTTTAACGTTAAGACGTCCCTCGCTTGCACCGCGTCAGGGGACCCACGAACGTGGCTGCCGACATAACTTTTCGCCTCTCTTGTTCAAGGAAGTGAACACCTTAAGTGATTTTTTCGCGCTTAGGACTACGGGTGCGATCATACCAGCACTAATGCACCGGATCCCATCAGAACTCCGCAGTTAAGCGTGCTTGGGCGAGAGTAATACTAGGATGGGTGACCTCCTGGGAAGTCCTCGTGTTGCACTCGTGTTTTTGCTCTTTTGTTTTTCTTATTCGTTTTTTCTCTTTACCGCTTTTAACGTTAAGGCGTCCCTCGCTTGCACCGCACCGGGGAACCCACTAACGTGAGTGCCGACATAACTTTTCACCTCTCTTGTTCAAGGAAGTGAACACCTTAAGTGATTTCTTCGCGCTTAGTTCTTCGGGTGCGATCATACCAGCACTAATGCACCGAATCCCATCAGAACTCCGCAGTTAAGCGTGCTTGGGCGAGAGTAGTACTAGGATGGGTGACCTCCTGGGAAGTCCTCGTGTTGCACTCGTGTTTTTGCCCTTTTGTTTTTCTTTTTCGTTTTTTCTCTTTACCGCTTTTAACGTTAAGGCGCCCCTCGCTTGCACCGTGTCAGGGGACCCACGAACGTGGCTGCCGACATAACTTTTCGCCTCTCTTGTTCAAGGAAGTGAACACCTTAAGTGATTTCTTCGCGCTTAGGACTTCGGGTGCGACCATACCAGCACTAATGCACCGGATCCCATCAGAACTCTGTAGTTAAGCGTGCTTGGGCGAGAGTAGTACTAGGATGGGTGACCTCCTGGGAAGTCCTCGTGTTGCACTCGTGTTTTTGCTCTTTTGTTTTTCTTATTCGTTTTTTCTCTTTACCGCTTTTAACGTTAAGGCGTCCCTCGCTTGCACCGCACCGGGGGACCCACTAACGTGACTGCCGACATAACTTTTCACCACTCTTGTTTAAGCAAGTGAACACCTTAAGTGATTTCTTCGCGCTTAGGATATCGGGTGCGATCATACCAGCACTAATGCACCGGATCCCATCAGAACTCCGCAGTTAAGCGTGCTTGGGCGAGAGTAGTACTAGGGTGGGTGACCTCCTGGGAAGTCCTCGTGTTGCACTCGTGTTTTTACCCTTTTGTTTTTCTTATTCGTTTTTTCTCTTTACCGCTTTTAACGTTAAGACGTCCCTCGCTTGCACCGCATCAGGGGACCCACGAACGTGGCTGCCGACATAACTTTTCACCTCTCTTGTTCAAGGAAGTGAACACCTTAAGTGATTTCTTCGCGCTTAGGATATCGGGTGCGATCATACCAGCACTAATGCACCGGATCCCATCAGAACTCCGCAGTTAAGCGTGCTTGGGCGAGAGTAGTACTAGGGTGGGTGACCTCCTGGGAAGTCCTCGTGTTGCACTCGTGTTTTTGCCCTTTTGTTTTTCTTATTCGTTTTTTCTCTTTACCGCTTTTAACGTTAAGACGTCCCTCGCTTGCACCGCGTCAGGGGACCCACGAACGTGGCTGCCGACATAACTTTTCGCCTCTCTTGTTCAAGGAAGTGAACACCTTAAGTGATTTTTTCGCGCTTAGGACTACGGGTGCGATCATACCAGCACTAATGCACCGGATCCCATCAGAACTCCGCAGTTAAGCGTGCTTGGGCGAGAGTAATACTAGGATGGGTGACCTCCTGCGAAGTCCTCGTGTTGCACTCGTGTTTTTGCTCTTTTGTTTTTCTTATTCGTTTTTTCTCTTTACCGCTTTTAACGTTAAGGCGTCCCTCGCTTGCACCGCACCGGGGAACCCACTAACGTGACTGCCGACATAACTTTTCGCCTCTCTTGTTCAAGGAAGTGAACACCTTAAGTGATTTCTTCGCGCTTAGTTCTTCGGGTGCGATCATACCAGCACTAATGCACCGGATCCCATCAGAACTCCGCAGTTAAGCCTGCTTGGGCGAGAGTAGTACTAGGATGGGTGACCTCCTGGGAAGTCCTCGTGTTGCACTCGTGTTTTTGCTCTTTTGTTTTTCTTATTCGTTTTTTCTCTTTACCGCTTTTAACGTTAAGGCGTCCCTCGCTTGCACCGCACCGGGGGACCCACTAACGTGAGTGCCGACATAACTTTTCACCTCTCTTGTTCAAGCAAGTGAACACCTTAAGTGATTTCTTCGCGCTTTAGACTTCGGGTGTGATCATACCAGCACTAATGCACCGGATCCCATCAGAACTCCGCAGTTAAGCGTGCTTGGGCGAGAGTAGTACTAGGATGGGTGACCTCCTGGGAAATCGTCGTGTTGCACTCGTGTTTTTGCCCTTTTGTTTTTCTTATTCGTTTTTTCTCTTTACCGCTTTTAACGTTAAGGCGTCCCTCGCTTGCACCGCACCGGGGGACCCACTAACGTGACTGCCGACATAACTTTTCACCTCTCTTGTTCAAGCAAGTGAACACCTTAAGTGATTTCTTCGCGCTTAGGATATCGGGTGCGATCATACTAGCACTAATGCACCGGATCCCATCAGAACTCCGCAGTGAAGCGTGCTTGGGCGAGAGTAGTACTAGGATGGGTGACCTCCTGGGAAGTCCTCGTGTTGCACTCGTGTTTTTGCTCTTTTGTTTTTCTTATTCGTTTTTTCTCTTTACCGCTTTTAACGTTAAGGCGTCCCTCGCTTGCACCGCACCGGGGGACCCACTAACGTGACTGCCGACATAACTTTTCACCTCTCTTGTTCAAGCAAGTGAACACCTTAAGTGATTTCTTCGCGCTTAGGATATCGGGTGCGATCATACCAGCACTAATGCACCGGATCCCATCAGAACTCCGCAGTTAAGCGTGCTTGGGCGAGAGTAGTACTAGGGTGGGTGACCTCCTGGGAAGTCCTCGTGTTGCACTCGTGTTTTTGCCCTTTTGTTTTTCTTATTCGTTTTTTCTCTTTACCGCTTTTAACGTTAAGACGTCCCTCGCTTGCACCGCGTCAGGGGACCCACGAACGTGGCTGCCGACATAACTTTTCGCCTCTCTTGTTCAAGGAAGTGAACACCTTAAGTGATTTCTTCGCGCTTAGGACTTCGGGTGCGACCATACCAGCACTAATGCACCGGATCCCATCAGAACTCTGTAGTTAAGCGTGCTTGGGCGAGAGTAGTACTAGGATGGGTGACCTCCTGGGAAGTCCTCGTGTTGCACTCGTGTTTTTGCCCTTTTGTTTTTCTTATTCGTTTTTTCTCTTTACCGCTTTTAACGTTAAGACGTCCCTCGCTTGCACCGCGTCAGGGGACCCACGAACGTGGCTGCCGACATAACTTTTCACCTCTCTTGTTCAAGCAAGTGAACACCTTAAGTGATTTCTTCGCGCTTAGGATATCGGGTGCGATCATACCAGCACTAATGCACCGGATCCCATCAGAACTCCGCAGTTAAGCGTGCTTGGGCGAGAGTAGTACTAGGGTGGGTGACCTCCTGGGAAGTCCTCGTGTTGCACTCGTGTTTTTGCCCTTTTGTTTTTCTTATTCGTTTTTTCTATTTACCGCTTTTAACGTTAAGACGTCCCTCGCTTGCACCGCGTCAGGGGACCCACGAACGTGGTTGCCGACATAACTTTTCACCTCTCTTGTTCAAGGAAGTGAACACCTTAAGTGATTTTTTCGCGCTTAGGACTTCGAGTGCGATCATACCAGCACTAATGCACCAGATCCCATCAGAACTCCGCAGTTAAGCGTGCTTGGGCGAGAGTAGTACTAGGGTGAGTGACCTCCTGGGAAGTCCTCGTGTTGCACTCGTGTTTTTGCCCTTTTGTTTTTCTTATTCGTTTTTTCTCTTTACCGCTTTTAACGTTAAGACGTCCCTCGCTTGCACCGCGTCAGGGGACCCACGAACGTGGCTGCCGACATAACTTTTCGCCTCTCTTGTTCAAGGAAGTGAACACCTTAAGTGATTTTTTCGCGCTTAGGACTACGGGTGCGATCATACCAGCACTAATGCACCGGATCCCATCAGAACTCCGCAGTTAAGCGTGCTTGGGCGAGAGTAATACTAGGATGGGTGACCTCCTGGGAAGTCCTCGTGTTGCACTCGTGTTTTTGCTCTTTTGTTTTTCTTATTCGTTTTTTCTCTTTACCGCTTTTAACGTTAAGGCGTCCCTCGCTTGCACCGCACCGGGGAACCCACTAACGTGACTGCCGACATAACTTTTCGCCTCTCTTGTTCAAGGAAGTGAACACCTTAAGTGATTTCTTCGCGCTTAGTTCTTCGGGTGCGATCATACCAGCACTAATGCACCGGATCCCATCAGAACTCCGCAGTTAAGCCTGCTTGGGCGAGAGTAGTACTAGGATGGGTGACCTCCTGGGAAGTCCTCGTGTTGCACTCGTGTTTTTGCTCTTTTGTTTTTCTTATTCGTTTTTTCTCTTTACCGCTTCTAACGTTAAGGCGTCCCTCGCTTGCACCGCACCGGGGGACCCACTAACGTGAGTGCCGACATAACTTTTCACCTCTCTTGTTCAAGCAAGTGAACACCTTAAGTGATTTCTTCGCGCTTTAGACTTCGGGTGTGATCATACCAGCACTAATGCACCGGATCCCATCAGAACTCCGCAGTTAAGCGTGCTTGGGCGAGAGTAGTACTAGGATGGGTGACCTCCTGGGAAATCGTCGTGTTGCACTCGTGTTTTTGCCCTTTTGTTTTTCTTATTCGTTTTTTCTCTTTACCGCTTTTAACGTTAAGGCGTCCCTCGCTTGCACCGCACCGGGGGACCCACTAACGTGACTGCCGACATAACTTTTCACCTCTCTTGTTCAAGCAAGTGAACACCTTAAGTGATTTCTTCGCGCTTAGGATATCGGGTGCGATCATACCAGCACTAATGCACCGGATCCCATCAGAACTCCGCAGTTAAGCGTGCTTGGGCGAGAGTAGTACTAGGATGGGTGACCTCCTGGGAAGTCCTCGTGTTGCACTCGTGTTTTTGCTCTTTTGTTTTTCTTATTCGTTTTTTCTCTTTACCGCTTTTAACGTTAAGGCGTCCCTCGCTTGCACCGCACCGGGGGACCCACTAACGTGACTGCCGACATAACTTTTCACCTCTCTTGTTCAAGCAAGTGAACACCTTAAGTGATTTCTTCGCGCTTAGGATATCGGGTGCGATCATACCAGCACTAATGCACCGGATCCCATCAGAACTCCGCAGTTAAGCGTGCTTGGGCGAGAGTAGTACTAGGGTGGGTGACCTCCTGGGAAGTCCTCGTGTTGCACTCGTGTTTTTGCCCTTTTGTTTTTCTTATTCGTTTTTTCTCTTTACCGCTTTTAACGTTAAGACGTCCCTCGCTTGCACCGCGTCAGGGGACCCACGAACGTGGCTGCCGACATAACTTTTCACCTCTCTTGTTCAGGGAAGTGAACACCTTAAGTGATTTTTTCGCGCTTAGGACTTCGGGTGCGATCATACCAGCACTAATGCACCAGATCCCATCAGAACTCCGCAGTTAAGCGTGCTTGGGCGAGAGTAGTACTAGGGTGAGTGACCTCCTGGGAAGTCCTCGTGTTGCACTCGTGTTTTTGCCCTTTTGTTTTTCTTATTCGTTTTTTCTCTTTACCGCTTTTAACGTTAAGGCGTCCCTCGCTTGCACCGCACCGGGGGACCCACTAACGTGAGTGCCGACATAACTTTTCACCTCTCTTGTTCAAGCAAGTGAACACCTTAAGTGATTTCTTCGCGCTTTAGACTTCGGGTGTGATCATACCAGCACTAATGCACCGGATCCCATCAGAACTCCGCAGTTAAGCGTGCTTGGGCGAGAGTAGTACTAGGATGGGTGACCTCCTGGGAAATCGTCGTGTTACACTCGTGTTTTTGCCCTTTTGTTTTTCTTATTCGTTTTTTCTCTTTACCGCTTTTAACGTTAAGGCGTCCCTCGCTTGCACCGCACCGGGGGACCCACTAACGTGACTGCCGACATAACTTTTCACCTCTCTTGTTCAAGCAAGTGAACACCTTAAGTGATTTCTTCGCGCTTAGGATATCGGGTGCGATCATACCAGCACTAATGCACCGGATCCCATCAGAACTCCGCAGTTAAGCGTGCTTGGGCGAGAGTAGTACTAGGATGGGTGACCTCCTGGGAAGTCCTCGTGTTGCACTCGTGTTTTTGCTCTTTTGTTTTTCTTATTCGTTTTTTCTCTTTACCGCTTTTAACGTTAAGGCGTCCCTCGCTTGCACCGCACCGGGGGACCCACTAACGTGACTGCCGACATAACTTTTCACCTCTCTTGTTCAAGCAAGTGAACACCTTAAGTGATTTCTTCGTGCTTAGGATATCGGGTGCGATCATACCAGCACTAATGCACCGGATCCCATCAGAACTCCGCAGTTAAGCGTGCTTGGGCGAGAGTAGTACTAGGGTGGGTGACCTCCTGGGAAGTCCTCGTGTTGCACTCGTGTTTTTGCCCTTTTGTTTTTCTTATTCGTTTTTTCTCTTTACCGCTTTTAACGTTAAGACGTCCCTCGCTTGCACCGCGTCAGGGGACCCACGAACGTGGCTGCCGACATAACTTTTCACCTCTCTTGTTCAGGGAAGTGAACACCTTAAGTGATTTTTTCGCGCTTAGGACTTCGGGTGCGATCATACCAGCACTAATGCACCAGATCCCATCAGAACTCCGCAGTTAAGCGTGCTTGGGCGAGAGTAGTACTAGGGTGAGTGACCTCCTGGGAAGTCCTCGTGTTGCACTCGTGTTTTTGCCCTTTTGTTTTTCTTATTCGTTTTTTCTCTTTACCGCTTTTAACGTTAAGACGTCCCTCGCTTGCACCGCGTCAGGGGACCCACGAACGTGGCTGCCGACATAACTTTTCGCCTCTCTTGTTCAAGGAAGTGAACACCTTAAGTGATTTTTTCGCGCTTAGGACTACGGGTGCGATCATACCAGCACTAATGCACCGGATCCCATCAGAACTCCGCAGTTAAGCGTGCTTGGGCGAGAGTAATACTAGGATGGGTGACCTCCTGGGAAGTCCTCGTGTTGCACTCGTGTTTTTGCTCTTTTGTTTTTCTTATTCGTTTTTTCTCTTTACCGCTTTTAACGTTAAGGCGTCCCTCGCTTGCACCGCACCGGGGAACCCACTAACGTGACTGCCGACATAACTTTTCGCCTCTCTTGTTCGAGGAAGTGAACACCTTAAGTGATTTCTTCGCGCTTAGTTCTTCGGGTGCGATCATACCAGCACTAATGCACCGGATCCCATCAGAACTCCGCAGTTAAGCCTGCTTGGGCGAGAGTAGTACTAGGATGGGTGACCTCCTGGGAAGTCCTCGTGTTGCACTCGTGTTTTTGCTCTTTTGTTTTTCTTATTCGTTTTTTCTCTTTACCGCTTTTAACGTTAAGGCGTCCCTCGCTTGCACCGCACCGGGGGACCCACTGACGTGAGTGCCGACATAACTTTTCACCTCTCTTGTTCAAGCAAGTGAACACCTTAAGTGATTTCTTCGCGCTTTAGACTTCGGGTGTGATCATACCAGCACTAATGCACCGGATCCCATCAGAACTCCGCAGTTAAGCGTGCTTGGGCGAGAGTAGTACTAGGATGGGTGACCTCCTGGGAAATCGTCGTGTTGCACTCGTGTTTTTGCCCTTTTGTTTTTCTTATTCGTTTTTTCTCTTTACCGCTTTTAACGTTAAGGCGTCCCTCGCTTGCACCGCACCGGGGGACCCACTAACGTGACTGCCGACATAACTTTTCACCTCTCTTGTTCAAGCAAGTGAACACCTTAAGTGATTTCTTCGCGCTTAGGATATCGGGTGCGATCATACCAGCACTAATGCACCGGATCCCATCAGAACTCCGCAGTTAAGCGTGCTTGGGCGAGAGTAGTACTAGGATGGGTGACCTCCTGGGAAGTCCTCGTGTTGCACTCGTGTTTTTGCTCTTTTGTTTTTCTTATTCGTTTTTTCTCTTTACCGCTTCTAACGTTAAGGCGTCCCTCGCTTGCACCGCACCGGGGGACCCACTAACGTGAGTGCCGACATAACTTTTCACCTCTCTTGTTCAAGCAAGTGAACACCTTAAGTGATTTCTTCGCGCTTTAGACTTCGGGTGTGATCATACCAGCACTAATGCACCGGATCCCATCAGAACTCCGCAGTTAAGCGTGCTTGGGCGAGAGTAGTACTAGGATGGGTGACCTCCTGGGAAATCGTCGTGTTGCACTCGTGTTTTTGCCCTTTTGTTTTTCTTATTCGTTTTTTCTCTTTACCGCTTTTAACGTTAAGGCGTCCCTCGCTTGCACCGCACCGGGGGACCCACTAACGTGACTGCCGACATAACTTTTCACCTCTCTTGTTCAAGCAAGTGAACACCTTAAGTGATTTCTTCGCGCTTAGGATATCGGGTGCGATCATACCAGCACTAATGCACCGGATCCCATCAGAACTCCGCAGTTAAGCGTGCTTGGGCGAGAGTAGTACTAGGATGGGTGACCTCCTGGGAAGTCCTCGTGTTGCACTCGTGTTTTTGCTCTTTTGTTTTTCTTATTCGTTTTTTCTCTTTACCGCTTTTAACGTTAAGGCGTCCCTCGCTTGCACCGCACCGGGGGACCCACTAACGTGACTGCCGACATAACTTTTCACCTCTCTTGTTCAAGCAAGTGAACACCTTAAGTGATTTCTTCGCGCTTAGGATATCGGGTGCGATCATACCAGCACTAATGCACCGGATCCCATCAGAACTCCGCAGTTAAGCGTGCTTGGGCGAGAGTAGTACTAGGGTGGGTGACCTCCTGGGAAGTCCTCGTGTTGCACTCGTGTTTTTGCCCTTTTGTTTTTCTTATTCGTTTTTTCTCTTTACCGCTTTTAACGTTAAGACGTCCCTCGCTTGCACCGCGTCAGGGGACCCACGAACGTGGCTGCCGACATAACTTTTCACCTCTCTTGTTCAGGGAAGTGAACACCTTAAGTGATTTTTTCGCGCTTAGGACTTCGGGTGCGATCATACCAGCACTAATGCACCAGATCCCATCAGAACTCCGCAGTTAAGCGTGCTTGGGCGAGAGTAGTACTAGGGTGAGTGACCTCCTGGGAAGTCCTCGTGTTGCACTCGTGTTTTTGCCCTTTTGTTTTTCTTATTCGTTTTTTCTCTTTACCGCTTTTAACGTTAAGGCGTCCCTCGCTTGCACCGCACCGGGGGACCCACTAACGTGAGTGCCGACATAACTTTTCACCTCTCTTGTTCAAGCAAGTGAACACCTTAAGTGATTTCTTCGCGCTTTAGACTTCGGGTGTGATCATACCAGCACTAATGCACCGGATCCCATCAGAACTCCGCAGTTAAGCGTGCTTGGGCGAGAGTAGTACTAGGATGGGTGACCTCCTGGGAAATCGTCGTGTTGCACTCGTGTTTTTGCCCTTTTGTTTTTCTTATTCGTTTTTTCTCTTTACCGCTTTTAACGTTAAGGCGTCCCTCGCTTGCACCGCACCGGGGGACCCACTAACGTGACTGACGACATAACTTTTCACCTCTCTTGTTCAAGCAAGTGAACACCTTAAGTGATTTCTTCGCGCTTAGGATATCGGGTGCGATCATACCAGCACTAATGCACCGGATCCCATCAGAACTCCGCAGTTAAGCGTGCTTGGGCGAGAGTAGTACTAGGATGGGTGACCTCCTGGGAAGTCCTCGTGTTGCACTCGTGTTTTTGCTCTTTTGTTTTTCTTATTCGTTTTTTCTCTTTACCGCTTTTAACGTTAAGGCGTCCCTCGCTTGCACCGCACCGGGGGACCCACTAACGTGACTGCCGACATAACTTTTCACCTCTCTTGTTCAAGCAAGTGAACACCTTAAGTGATTTCTTCGCGCTTAGGATATCGGGTGCGATCATACCAGCACTAATGCACCGGATCCCATCAGAACTCCGCAGTTAAGCGTGCTTGGGCGAGAGTAGTACTAGGGTGGGTGACCTCCTGGGAAGTCCTCGTGTTGCACTCGTGTTTTTGCCCTTTTGTTTTTCTTATTCGTTTTTTCTCTTTACCGCTTTTAACGTTAAGACGTCCCTCGCTTGCACCGCGTCAGGGGACCCACGAACGTGGCTGCCGACATAACTTTTCACCTCTCTTGTTCAGGGAAGTGAACACCTTAAGTGATTTTTTCGCGCTTAGGACTTCGGGTGCGATCATACCAGCACTAATGCACCAGATCCCATCAGAACTCCGCAGTTAAGCGTGCTTGGGCGAGAGTAGTACTAGGGTGAGTGACCTCCTGGGAAGTCCTCGTGTTGCACTCGTGTTTTTGCCCTTTTGTTTTTCTTATTCGTTTTTTCTCTTTACCGCTTTTAACGTTAAGACGTCCCTCGCTTGCACCGCGTCAGGGGACCCACGAACGTGGCTGCCGACATAACTTTTCGCCTCTCTTGTTCAAGGAAGTGAACACCTTAAGTGATTTTTTTGCGCTTAGGACTACGGGTGCGATCATACCAGCACTAATGCACCGGATCCCATCAGAACTCCGCAGTTAAGCGTGCTTGGGCGAGAGTAATACTAGGATGGGTGACCTCCTGGGAAGTCCTCGTGTTGCACTCGTGTTTTTGCTCTTTTGTTTTTCTTATTCGTTTTTTCTCTTTACCGCTTTTAACGTTAAGGCGTCCCTCGCTTGCACCGCACCGGGGAACCCACTAACGTGACTGCCGACATAACTTTTCGCCTCTCTTGTTCGAGGAAGTGAACACCTTAAGTGATTTCTTCGCGCTTAGTTCTTCGGGTGCGATCATACCAGCACTAATGCACCGGATCCCATCAGAACTCCGCAGTTAAGCCTGCTTGGGCGAGAGTAGTACTAGGATGGGTGACCTCCTGGGAAGTCCTCGTGTTGCACTCGTGTTTTTGCTCTTTTGTTTTTCTTATTCGTTTTTTCTCTTTACCGCTTTTAACGTTAAGGCGTCCCTCGCTTGCACCGCACCGGGGGACCCACTGACGTGAGTGCCGACATAACTTTTCACCTCTCTTGTTCAAGCAAGTGAACACCTTAAGTGATTTCTTCGCGCTTTAGACTTCGGGTGTGATCATACCAGCACTAATGCACCGGATCCCATCAGAACTCCGCAGTTAAGCGTGCTTGGGCGAGAGTAGTACTAGGATGGGTGACCTCCTGGGAAATCGTCGTGTTGCACTCGTGTTTTTGCCCTTTTGTTTTTCTTATTCGTTTTTTCTCTTTACCGCTTTTAACGTTAAGGCGTCCCTCGCTTGCACCGCACCGGGGGACCCACTAACGTGACTGCCGACATAACTTTTCACCTCTCTTGTTCAAGCAAGTGAACACCTTAAGTGATTTCTTCGCGCTTAGGATATCGGGTGCGATCATACCAGCACTAATGCACCGGATCCCATCAGAACTCCGCAGTTAAGCGTGCTTGGGCGAGAGTAGTACTAGGATGGGTGACCTCCTGGGAAGTCCTCGTGTTGCACTCGTGTTTTTGCTCTTTTGTTTTTCTTATTCGTTTTTTCTCTTTACCGCTTTTAACGTTAAGGCGTCCCTCGCTTGCACCGCACCGGGGGACCCACTAACGTGACTGCCGACATAACTTTTCACCTCTCTTGTTCAAGCAAGTGAACACCTTAAGTGATTTCTTCGCGCTTAGGATATCGGGTGCGATCATACCAGCACTAATGCACCGGATCCCATCAGAACTCCGCAGTTAAGCGTGCTTGGGCGAGAGTAGTACTAGGGTGGGTGACCTCCTGGGAAGTCCTCGTGTTGCACTCGTGTTTTTGCCCTTTTGTTTTTCTTATTCGTTTTTTCTCTTTACCGCTTTTAACGTTAAGGCGTCCCTCGCTTGCACCGCACCGGGGGACCCACGAACGTGGCTGCCGACATAACTTTTCGCCTCTCTTGTTCAAGGAAGTGAACACCTTAAGTGATTTCTTCGAGCTTAGTTCTTCGGGTGCGATCATACCAGCACTAATGCACCGGATCCCATCAGAACTCCGCAGTTAAGCCTGCTTGGGCGAGAGTAGTACTAGGATGGGTGACCTCCTGGGAAGTCCTCGTGTTGCACTCGTGTTTTTGCTCTTTTGTTTTTCTTATTCGTTTTTTCTCTTTACCGCTTTTAACGTTAAGGCGTCCCTCGCTTGCACCGCACCGGGGGACCCACTAACGTGAGTGCCGACATAACTTTTCACCTCTCTTGTTCAAGCAAGTGAACACCTTAAGTGATTTCTTCGCGCTTAGGACTACGGGTGCGATCATACCAGCACTAATGCACCGGATCCCATCAGAACTCCGCAGTTAAGCGTGCTTGGGCGAGAGTAGTACTAGGATGGGTGACCTCCTGGAAAGTCCTCGTGTTGCACTCGTGTTTTTGCTCTTTTGTTTTTCTTATTCGTTTTTTCTCTTTACCGCTTTTAACGTTAAGGCGTCCCTCGCTTGCACCGCACCGGGGGACCCACTAACGTGACTGCCGACATAACTTTTCACCTCTCTTGTTCAAGCAAGTGAAAACCTTAAGTGATTTCTTCGCGCTTAGGACTTCGGGTGCGATCATACCAGCACTAATGCACCGGATCCCATCAAAACTCCGCAGTTAAGCGTGCTTGGGCGAGAGTAGTACTAGGGTGGGTGACCTCCTGGGAAGTCCTCGTGTTGCACTCGTGTTTTTGCCCTTTTGTTTTTCTTATTCCTTTTTTCTCTTTACCGCTTTTAACGTTAAGACGTCCCTCGCTTGCACCGCGTCAGGGGACCCACGAACGTGGCTGCCGACATAACTTTTCGCCTCTCTTGTTCAAGGAAGTGAACACCTTAAGTGATTTTTTCGCGCTTAGGACTTCGGGTGCGATCATACCAGCACTAATGCACCGGATCCCATCGGAACTCCGCAGTTAAGCCTGCTTGGGCGGGAGTAGTACTAGGATGGGTGACCTCTTGGGAAGTCCTCGTGTTGCACTCGTGTTTTTGCTCTTTTGTTTTTCTTATTCGTTTTTTCTCTTTACCGCTTTTAACGTTAAGGCGTCCCTCGCTTGCACCGCACCGGGGAACCCACTAACGTGACTGCCGACATAACTTTTCGCCTCTCTTGTTCAAGGAAGTGAACACCTTAAGTGATTTCTTCGCGCTTAGTTCTTCGGGTGCGATCATACCAGCACTAATGCACCGGATCCCATCAGAACTCCGCAGTTAAGCCTGCTTGGGCGAGAGTAGTACTAGGATGGGTGACCTCTTGGGAAGTCCTCGTGTTGCACTCGTGTTTTTGTTCTTTTGTTTTTCTTATTCGTTTTTTCTCTTTACCGCTTTTAACGTTAAGGCGTCCCTCGCTTGCACCGCACCGGGGGACCCACTAACGTGAGTGCCGACATAACTTTTCACCTCTCTTGTTCAAGCAAGTGAACACCTTAAGTGATTTCTTCGCGCTTAGGACTACGGGTGCGATCATACCAGCACTAATGCACCGGATCCCATCAGAACTCCGCAGTTAAGCGTGCTTGGGCGAGAGTAGTACTAGGATGGGTGACCTCCTGGGAAGTCCTCGTGTTACACTCGTGTTTTTGCTCTTTTGTTTTTCTTATTCGTTTTTTCTCTTTACCGCTTTTAACGTTAAGGCGTCCCTCGCTTGCACCGCACCGGGGGACCCACTAACGTGAGTGCCGACATAACTTTTCACCTCTCTTGTTCAAGCAAGTGAACACCTTAAGTGATTTCTTCGCGCTTAGGACTTCGGGTGCGATCATACCAGCACTAATGCACCGGATCCCATCAGAACTCCGCAGTTAAGCGTGCTTGGGCGAGAGTAGTACTAGGGTGGGTGACCTCCTGGGAAGTCCTCGTGTTGCACTCGTGTTTTTGCCCTTTTGTTTTTCTTATTCGTTTTTTCTCTTTACCGCTTTTAACGTTAAGACGTCCCTCGCTTGCACCGCGTCAGGGGACCCACGAACGTGGCTGCCGACATAACTTTTCGCCTCTCTTGTTCAAGGAAGTGAACACCTTAAGTGATTTTTTCGCGCTTAGGACTTCGGGTGCGATCATACCAGCACTAATGCACCGGATCCCATCGGAACTCCGCAGTTAAGCGTGCTTGGGCGGGAGTAGTACTAGGATGGGTGACCTCTTGGGAAGTCCTCGTGTTGCACTCGTGTTTTTGCTCTTTTGTTTTTCTTATTCGTTTTTTCTCTTTACCGCTTTTAACGTTAAGGCGTCCCTCGCTTGCACCGCACCGGGGAACCCACTAACGTGACTGCCGACATAACTTTTCGCCTCTCTTGTTCAAGGAAGTGAACACCTTAAGTGATTTCTTCGCGCTTAGTTCTTCGGGTGCGATCATACCAGCACTAATGCACCGGATCCCATCAGAACTCCGCAGTTAAGCCTGCTTGGGCGAGAGTAGTACTAGGATGGGTGACCTCTTGGGAAGTCCTCGTGTTGCACTCGTGTTTTTGTTCTTTTGTTTTTCTTATTCGTTTTTTCTCTTTACCGCTTTTAACGTTAAGGCGTCCCTCGCTTGCACCGCACCGGGGGACCCACTAACGTGAGTGCCGACATAACTTTTCACCTCTCTTGTTCAAGCAAGTGAACACCTTAAGTGATTTCTTCGCGCTTAGGACTACGGGTGCGATCATACCAGCACTAATGCACCGGATCCCATCAGAACTCCGCAGTTAAGCGTGCTTGGGCGAGAGTAGTACTAGGATGGGTGACCTCCTGGGAAGTCCTCGTGTTACACTCGTGTTTTTGCTCTTTTGTTTTTCTTATTCGTTTTTTCTCTTTACCGCTTTTAACGTTAAGGCGTCCCTCGCTTGCACCGCACCGGGGGACCCACTAACGTGAGTGCCGACATAACTTTTCACCTCTCTTGTTCAAGCAAGTGAACACCTTAAGTGATTTCTTCGCGCTTAGTTCTTCGGGTGCGATCATACCAGCACTAATGCACCGGATCCCATCAGAACTCCGCAGTTAAGCCTGCTTGGGCGAGAGTAGTACTAGGATGGGTGACCTCCTGGGAAGTCCTCGTGTTGCACTCGTGTTTTTGCTCTTTTGTTTTTCTTATTCGTTTTTTCTCTTTACCGCTTTTAACGTTAAGGCGTCCCTCGCTTGCACCGCACCGGGGGACCCACTAACGTGAGTGCCGACATAACTTTTCACCTCTCTTGTTCAAGCAAGTGAACACCTTAAGTGATTTCTTCGCGCTTAGGACTTCGGGTGCGATCATACCAGCACTAATGCACCGGATCCCATCAGAACTCCGCAGTTAAGCGTGCTTGGGCGAGAGTAGTACTAGGATGGGCGACCTCCTGGGAAGTCCTCGTGTTGCACTCGTGTTTTTGCCCTTTTGTTTTTCTTATTCGTTTTTTCTCTTTACCGCTTTTAACGTTAAGGCGTCCCTCGCTTGCACCGCACCGGGGGACCCACTAACGTGACTGCCGACATAACTTTTCACCTCTCTTGTTCAAGCAAGTGAACACCTTAAGTGATTTCTTCGCGCTTAGGATATCGGGTGCGATCATACCAGCACTAATGCACCGGATCCCATCAGAACTCCGCAGTTAAGCGTGCTTGGGCGAGAGTAGTACTAGGGTGGGTGACCTCCTGGGAAGTCCTCGTGTTGCACTCGTGTTTTTGCCCTTTTGTTTTTCTTATTCGTTTTTTCTCTTTACCGCTTTTAACGTTAAGGCGTCCCTCGCTTGCACCGCACCGGGGGACCCACTAACGTGACTGCCGACATAACTTTTCACCTCTCTTGTTCAAGCAAGTGAACACCTTAAGTGATTTCTTCGCGCTTAGGATATCGGGTGCGATCATACCAGCACTAATGCACCGGATCCCATCAGAACTCCGCAGTTAAGCGTGCTTGGGCGAGAGTAGTACTAGGATGGGTGACCTCCTTGGAAGTCCTCGTGTTGCACTCGTGTTTTTGCTCTTTTGTTTTTCTTATTCATTTTTTCTCTTTACCGCTTTTAACGTTAAGGCGTCCCTCGCTTGCACCGCACCCGGGGACCCACTAACGTGACTGCCGACATAACTTTTCGCCTCTCTTGTTCAAGGAAGTGAACACCTTAAGTGATTTCTTCGCGCTTAGTTCTTTGGGTGCGATCATACCAGCACTAATGCACCGGATCCCATCAGAACTCCGCAGTTAAGCGTGCTTGGGCGAGAGTAGTACTAGGATGGGTGACCTCCTTGGAAGTCCTCGTGTTGCACTCATGTTTTTGCTCTTTCGTTTTTCTTTTTCGTTTTTTCTCTTTACCGCTTTTAACGTTAAGGCGTCCCTCGCTTGCACCGCACCGGGGGACCCACTAACGTGACTGCCGACATAACTTTTCACCTCTCTTGTTCAAGCAAGTGAACACCTTAAGTGATTTCTTCGCGCTTAGGATGTCGGGTGCGATCATACCAGCACTAATGCACCGGATCCCATCAGAACTCCGCAGTTAAGCGTGCTTGGGCGAGAGTAGTACTCGGGTGGGTGACCTCCTGGGAAGTCCTCGTGTTGCACTCGTGTTTTTGCTCTTTTGTTTTTCTTATTCGTTTTTTCTCTTTACCGCTTTTAATGTTAAGGCGTCCCTCGCTTGCACCGCACCGGGGGACCCACTAACGTGACTGCCGACATAACTTTTCACCTCTCTTGTTCAAGCAAGTGAACACCTTAAGTGATTTCTTCGCGCTTAGGATATCGGGTGCGATCATACCAGCACTAATGCACCGGATCCCATCAGAACTCCGCAGTTAAGCGTGCTTGGGCGAGAGTAGTACTAGGGTGGGTGACCTCCTGGGAAGTTCTCGTGTTGCACTCGTGTTTTTGCCCTTTTGTTTTTCTTATTCGTTTTTTCTCTTTACCGCTTTTAACGTTAAGACGTCCCTCGCTTGCACCGCGTCAGGGGACCCACGAACGTGGCTGCCGACATAACTTTTCGCCTCTCTTGTTCAAGGAAGTGAACACCTTAAGTGATTTTTTCGCGCTTAGGACTTCGGGTGCGATCATACCAGCACTAATGCACCGGATCCCATCAGAACTCCGCAGTTAAGCGTGCTTGGGCGAGAGTAGTACTAGGATGGGTGACCTCCTGGGAAGTCCTCGTGTTGCACTCGTGTTTTTGCTCTTTTGTTTTTCTTATTAGTTTTTTCTCTTTACCGCTTTTAACGTTAAGGCGTCCCTCGCTTGCACCGCACCGGGGGACCCACTAACGTGACTGCCGACATAACTTTTCACCTCTCTTGTTCAAGCAAGTGAACACCTTAAGTGATTTCTTCGCGCTTAGGATATCGGGTGCGATCATACCAGCACTAATGCACCGGATCCCATCAGAACTCCGCAGTTAAGCGTGCTTGGGCGAGAGTAGTACTAGGATGGGTGACCTCCTTGGAAGTCCTCGTGTTGCACTCGTGTTTTTGCTCTTTTGTTTTTCTTATTCATTTTTTCTCTTTACCGCTTTTAACGTTAAGGCGTCCCTCGCTTGCACCGCACCCGGGGACCCACTAACGTGACTGCCGACATAACTTTTCGCCTCTCTTGTTTAAGGAAGTGAACACCTTAAGTGATTTCTTCGCGCTTAGTTCTTCGGGTGCGATCATACCAGCACTAATGCACCGGATCCCATCAGAACTCCGCAGTTAAGCGTGCTTGGGCGAGAGTAGTACTAGGATGGGTGACCTCCTTGGAAGTCCTCGTGTTGCACTCATGTTTTTGCTCTTTCGTTTTTCTTTTTCGTTTTTTCTCTTTACCGCTTTTAACGTTAAGGCGTCCCTCGCTTGCACCGCACCGGGGGACCCACTAACGTGACTGCCGACATAACTTTTCACCTCTCTTGTTCAAGCAAGTGAACACCTTAAGTGATTTCTTCGCGCTTAGGATGTCGGGTGCGATCATACCAGCACTAATGCACCGGATCCCATCAGAACTCCGCAGTTAAGCGTGCTTGGGCGAGAGTAGTACTCGGGTGGGTGACCTCCTGGGAAGTCCTCGTGTTGCACTCGTGTTTTTGCTCTTTTGTTTTTCTTATTCGTTTTTTCTCTTTACCGCTTTTAACGTTAAGGCGTCCCTCGCTTGCACCGCACCGGGGGACCCACTAACGTGACTGCCGACATAACTTTTCACCTCTCTTGTTCAAGCAAGTGAACACCTTAAGTGATTTCTTCGCGCTTAGGATGTCGGGTGCGATCATACCAGCACTAATGCACCGGATCCCATCAGAACTCCGCAGTTAAGCGTGCTTGGGCGAGAGTAGTACTAGGATGGGTGACCTCCTGGGAAGTCCTCGTGTTGCACTCGTGTTTTTGCTCTTTTGTTTTTCTTATTCGTTTTTTCTCTTTACCGCTTTTAACGTTAAGGCGTCCCTCGCTTGCACCGCACCGGGGGACCCACTAACGTGGCTGCCGACATAACTTTTCACCTCTCTTGTTCAAGCAAGTGAACACCTTAAGTGATTTCTTCGCGCTTAGGATATCGGGTGCGATCATACCAGCACTAATGCACCGGATCCCATCAGAACTCCGCAGTTAAGCGTGCTTGGGCGAGAGTAGTACTAGGATGGGTGACCTCCTTGGAAGTCCTCGTGTTGCACTCGTGTTTTTGCTCTTTTGTTTTTCTTATTCGTTTTTTCTCTTTACCGCTTTTAATGTTAAGGCGTCCCTGGCTTGCACCGCACCGGGGGACCCACTAACGTGACTGCCGACATAACTTTTCACCTCTCTTGTTCAAGCAAGTGAACACCTTAAGTGATTTCTTCGCGCTTAGGATGTCGAGTGCGATCATACCAGCACTAATGCACCGGATCCCATCAGAACTCCGCAGTTAAGCGTGCTTGGGCGAGAGTAGTACTAGGATGGGTGACCTCCTGGGAAGTCCTCGTGTTGCACTCGTGTTTTTGCTCTTTTGTTTTTCTTATTCGTTTTTTCTCTTTACCGCTTTTAACGTTAAGGCGTCCCTCGCTTGCACCGCACCCGGGGACCCACTAACGTGACTGCCGACATAACTTTTCGCCTCTCTTGTTTAAGGAAGTGAACACCTTAAGTGATTTCTTCGCGCTTAGTTCTTCGGGTGCGATCATACCAGCACTAATGCACCGGATCCCATCAGAACTCCGCAGTTAAGCGTGCTTGGGCGAGAGTAGTACTAGGATGGGTGACCTCCTTGGAAGTCCTCGTGTTGCACTCATGTTTTTGCTCTTTCGTTTTTCTTTTTCGTTTTTTCTCTTTACCGCTTTTAACGTTAAGGGGTCCCTCGCTTGCACCGCACCGGGGGACCCACTAACGTGACTGCCGACATAACTTTTCACCTCTCTTGTTCAAGCAAGTGAACACCTTAAGTGATTTCTTCGCGCTTAGGATGTCGGGTGCGATCATACCAGCACTAATGCACCGGATCCCATCAGAACTCCGCAGTTAAGCGTGCTTGGGCGAGAGTAGTACTCGGGTGGGTGACCTCCTGGGAAGTCCTCGTGTTGCACTCGTGTTTTTGCTCTTTTGTTTTTCTTATTCGTTTTTTCTCTTTACCGCTTTTAACGTTAAGGCGTCCCTCGCTTGCACCGCACCGGGGGACCCACTAACGTGACTGCCGACATAACTTTTCACCTCTCTTGTTCAAGCAAGTGAACACCTTAAGTGATTTCTTCGCGCTTAGGATGTCGGGTGCGATCATACCAGCACTAATGCACCGGATCCCATCAGAACTCCGCAGTTAAGCGTGCTTGGGCGAGAGTAGTACTAGGATGGGTGACCTCCTGGGAAGTCCTCGTGTTGCACTCGTGTTTTTGCTCTTTTGTTTTTCTTATTCGTTTTTTCTCTTTACCGCTTTTAACGTTAAGGCGTCCCTCGCTTCGACCGCACCGGGGGACCCACTAACGTGGCTGCCGACATAACTTTTCACCTCTCTTGTTCAAGCAAGTGAACACCTTAAGTGATTTCTTCGCGCTTAGGATATCGGGTGCGATCATACCAGCACTAATGCACCGGATCCCATCAGAACTCCGCAGTTAAGCGTGCTTGGGCGAGAGTAGTACTAGGATGGGTGACCTCCTTGGAAGTCCTCGTGTTGCACTCGTGTTTTTGCTCTTTTGTTTTTCTTATTCGTTTTTTCTCTTTACCGCTTTTAATGTTAAGGCGTCCCTGGCTTGCACCGCACCGGGGGACCCACTAACGTGACTGCCGACATAACTTTTCACCTCTCTTGTTCAAGCAAGTGAACACCTTAAGTGATTTCTTCGCGCTTAGGATATCGGGTGCGATCATACCAGCACTAATGCACCGGATCCCATCAGAACTCCGCAGTTAAGCGTGCTTGGGCGAGAGTAGTACTAGGGTGGGTGACCTCCTGGGAAGTCCTCGTGTTGCACTCGTGTTTTTTCCCTTTTGTTTTTCTTATTCGTTTTTTCTCTTTACCGCTTTTAACGTTAAGACGTCCCTCGCTTGCACCGCGTCAGGGGACCCACGAACGTGGCTGCCGACATAACTTTTCGCCTCTCTTGTTCAAGGAAGTGAACACCTTAAGTGATTTTTTCGCGCTTAGGACTTCGGGTGCGATCATACCAGCACTAATGCACCGGATCCCATCAGAACTCCGCAGTTAAGCGTGCTTGGGCGAGAGTAGTACTAGGATGGGTGACCTCCTTGGAAGTCCTCGTGTTGCACTCGTGTTTTTGCTCTTTTGTTTTTCTTATTCATTTTTTCTCTTTACCGCTTTTAACGTTAAGGCGTCCCTCGCTTGCACCGCACCCGGGGACCCACTAACGTGACTGCCGACATAACTTTTCGCCTCTCTTGTTTAAGGAAGTGAACACCTTAAGTGATTTCTTCGCGCTTAGTTCTTCGGGTGCGATCATACCAGCACTAATGCACCGGATCCCATCAGAACTCCGCAGTTAAGCGTGCTTGGGCGAGAGTAGTACTAGGATGGGTGACCTCCTTGGAAGTCCTCGTGTTGCACTCATGTTTTTGCTCTTTCGTTTTTCTTTTTCGTTTTTTCTCTTTACCGCTTTTAACGTTAAGGCGTCCCTCGCTTGCACCGCACCGGGGGACCCACTAACGTGACTGCCGACATAACTTTTCACCTCTCTTGTTCAAGCAAGTGAACACCTTAAGTGATTTCTTCGCGCTTAGGATGTCGGGTGCGATCATACCAGCACTAATGCACCGGATCCCATCAGAACTCCGCAGTTAAGCGTGCTTGGGCGAGAGTAGTACTCGGGTGGGTGACCTCCTGGGAAGTCCTCGTGTTGCACTCGTGTTTTTGCTCTTTTGTTTTTCTTATTCGTTTTTTCTCTTTACCGCTTTTAACGTTAAGGCGTCCCTCGCTTGCACCGCACCGGGGGACCCACTAACGTGACTGCCGACATAACTTTTCACCTCTCTTGTTCAAGCAAGTGAACACCTTAAGTGATTTCTTCGCGCTTAGGATGTCGGGTGCGATCATACCAGCACTAATGCACCGGATCCCATCAGAACTCCGCAGTTAAGCGTGCTTGGGCGAGAGTAGTACTAGGATGGGTGACCTCCTGGGAAGTCCTCGTGTTGCACTCGTGTTTTTGCTCTTTTGTTTTTCTTATTCATTTTTTCTCTTTACCGCTTTTAACGTTAAGGCGTCCCTCGCTTGCACCGCACCGGGGGACCCACTAACGTGGCTGCCGACATAACTTTTCACCTCTCTTGTTCAAGCAAGTGAACACCTTAAGTGATTTCTTCGCGCTTAGGATATCGGGTGCGATCATACCAGCACTAATGCACCGGATCCCATCAGAACTCCGCAGTTAAGCGTGCTTGGGCGAGAGTAGTACTAGGATGGGTGACCTCCTTGGAAGTCCTCGTGTTGCACTCGTGTTTTTGCTCTTTTGTTTTTCTTATTCGTTTTTTCTCTTTACCGCTTTTAATGTTAAGGCGTCCCTGGCTTGCACCGCACCGGGGGACCCACTAACGTGACTGCCGACATAACTTTTCACCTCTCTTGTTCAAGCAAGTGAACACCTTAAGTGATTTCTTCGCGCTTAGGATGTCGAGTGCGATCATACCAGCACTAATGCACCGGATCCCATCAGAACTCCGCAGTTAAGCGTGCTTGGGCGAGAGTAGTACTAGGATGGGTGACCTCCTGGGAAGTCCTCGTGTTGCACTCGTGTTTTTGCTCTTTTGTTTTTCTTATTCGTTTTTTCTCTTTACCGCTTTTAACGTTAAGGCGTCCCTCGCTTGCACCGCACCCGGGGACCCACTAACGTGACTGCCGACATAACTTTTCGCCTCTCTTGTTTAAGGAAGTGAACACCTTAAGTGATTTCTTCGCGCTTAGTTCTTCGGGTGCGATCATACCAGCACTAATGCACCGGATCCCATCAGAACTCCGCAGTTAAGCGTGCTTGGGCGAGAGTAGTACTAGGATGGGTGACCTCCTTGGAAGTCCTCGTGTTGCACTCATGTTTTTGCTCTTTCGTTTTTCTTTTTCGTTTTTTCTCTTTACCGCTTTTAACGTTAAGGGGTCCCTCGCTTGCACCGCACCGGGGGACCCACTAACGTGACTGCCGACATAACTTTTCACCTCTCTTGTTCAAGCAAGTGAACACCTTAAGTGATTTCTTCGCGCTTAGGATGTCGGGTGCGATCATACCAGCACTAATGCACCGGATCCCATCAGAACTCCGCAGTTAAGCGTGCTTGGGCGAGAGTAGTACTCGGGTGGGTGACCTCCTGGGAAGTCCTCGTGTTGCACTCGTGTTTTTGCTCTTTTGTTTTTCTTATTCGTTTTTTCTCTTTACCGCTTTTAACGTTAAGGCGTCCCTCGCTTGCACCGCACCGGGGGACCCACTAACGTGACTGCCGACATAACTTTTCACCTCTCTTGTTCAAGCAAGTGAACACCTTAAGTGATTTCTTCGCGCTTAGGATGTCGGGTGCGATCATACCAGCACTAATGCACCGGATCCCATCAGAACTCCGCAGTTAAGCGTGCTTGGGCGAGAGTAGTACTAGGATGGGTGACCTCCTGGGAAGTCCTCGTGTTGCACTCGTGTTTTTGCTCTTTTGTTTTTCTTATTCGTTTTTTCTCTTTACCGCTTTTAACGTTAAGGCGTCCCTCGCTTCGACCGCACCGGGGGACCCACTAACGTGGCTGCCGACATAACTTTTCACCTCTCTTGTTCAAGCAAGTGAACACCTTAAGTGATTTCTTCGCGCTTAGGATATCGGGTGCGATCATACCAGCACTAATGCACCGGATCCCATCAGAACTCCGCAGTTAAGCGTGCTTGGGCGAGAGTAGTACTAGGATGGGTGACCTCCTTGGAAGTCCTCGTGTTGCACTCGTGTTTTTGCTCTTTTGTTTTTCTTATTCGTTTTTTCTCTTTACCGCTTTTAATGTTAAGGCGTCCCTGGCTTGCACCGCACCGGGGGACCCACTAACGTGACTGCCGACATAACTTTTCACCTCTCTTGTTCAAGCAAGTGAACACCTTAAGTGATTTCTTCGCGCTTAGGATATCGGGTGCGATCATACCAGCACTAATGCACCGGATCCCATCAGAACTCCGCAGTTAAGCGTGCTTGGGCGAGAGTAGTACTAGGGTGGGTGACCTCCTGGGAAGTCCTCGTGTTGCACTCGTGTTTTTTCCCTTTTGTTTTTCTTATTCGTTTTTTCTCTTTACCGCTTTTAACGTTAAGACGTCCCTCGCTTGCACCGCGTCAGGGGACCCACGAACGTGGCTGCCGACATAACTTTTCGCCTCTCTTGTTCAAGGAAGTGAACACCTTAAGTGATTTTTTCGCGCTTAGGACTTCGGGTGCGATCATACCAGCACTAATGCACCGGATCCCATCAGAACTCCGCAGTTAAGCGTGCTTGGGCGAGAGTAGTACTAGGATGGGTGACCTCCTGGGAAGTCCTCGTGTTGCACTCGTGTTTTTGCTTTTTTGTTTTTCTTATTCATTTTTTCTCTTTACCGCTTTTAACGTTAAGGCGTTCCTCGCTTGCACCGCACCGGGGAACCCACTAACGTGACTGCCGACATAACTTTTCGCCTCTCTTGTTCAAGGAAGTGAACACCTTAAGTGATTTCTTCGCGCTTAGTTCTTCGGGTGCGATCATACCAGCACTAATGCACCGGATCCCATCAGAACTCCGCAGTTAAGCCTGCTTGGGCGAGAGTAGTACTAGGATGGGTGACCTCCTGGGAAGTCCTCGTGTTGCACTCGTGTTTTTTCTCTTTTGTTTTTCTTATTCGTTTTTTCTCTTTACCGCTTTTAACGTTAAGGCGTCCCTCGCTTGCACCGCACCGGGGGACCCACTAACGTGACTGCCGACATAACTTTTCACCTCTCTTGTTCAAGCAAGTGAACACCTTAAGTGATTTCTTCGCGCTTAGGATGTCGGGTGCGATCATACCAGCACTAATGCACCGGATCCCATCAGAACTCCGCAGTTAAGCGTGCTTGGGCGAGAGTAGTACTAGGATGGGTGACCTCCTGGGAAGTCCTCGTGTTGCACTCGTGTTTTTGCTCTTTTGTTTTTCTTATTCGTTTTTTCTCTTTACCGCTTTTAACGTTAAGGCGTCCCTCGCTTGCACCGCACCCGGGGACCCACTAACGTGACTGCCGACATAACTTTTCGCCTCTCTTGTTTAAGGAAGTGAACACCTTAAGTGATTTCTTCGCGCTTAGTTCTTCGGGTGCGATCATACCAGCACTAATGCACCGGATCCCATCAGAACTCCGCAGTTAAGCGTGCTTGGGCGAGAGTAGTACTAGGATGGGTGACCTCCTTGGAAGTCCTCGTGTTGCACTCATGTTTTTGCTCTTTCGTTTTTCTTTTTCGTTTTTTCTCTTTACCGCTTTTAACGTTAAGGCGTCCCTCGCTTGCACCGCACCGGGGGACCCACTAACGTGACTGCCGACATAACTTTTCACCTCTCTTGTTCAAGCAAGTGAACACCTTAAGTGATTTCTTCGCGCTTAGGATGTCGGGTGCGATCATAACAGCACTAATGCACCGGATCCCATCAGAACTCCGCAGTTAAGCGTGCTTGGGCGAGAGTAGTACTCGGGTGGGTGACCTCCTGGGAAGTCCTCGTGTTGCACTCGTGTTTTTGCTCTTTTGTTTTTCTTATTCGTTTTTTCTCTTTACCGCTTTTAACGTTAAGGCGTCCCTCGCTTGCACCGCACCGGGGGACCCACTAACGTGACTGCCGACATAACTTTTCACCTCTCTTGTTCAAGCAAGTGAACACCTTAAGTGATTTCTTCGCGCTTAGGATGTCGGGTGCGATCATACCAGCACTAATGCACCGGATCCCATCAGAACTCCGCAGTTAAGCGTGCTTGGGCGAGAGTAGTACTAGGATGGGTGACCTCCTGGGAAGTCCTCGTGTTGCACTCGTGTTTTTGCTCTTTTGTTTTTCTTATTCGTTTTTTCTCTTTACCGCTTTTAACGTTAAGGCGTCCCTCGCTTGCACCGCACCCGGGGACCCACTAACGTGACTGCCGACATAACTTTTCGCCTCTCTTGTTTAAGGAAGTGAACACCTTAAGTGATTTCTTCGCGCTTAGTTCTTCGGGTGCGATCATACCAGCACTAATGCACCGGATCCCATCAGAACTCCGCAGTTAAGCCTGCTTGGGCGAGAGTAGTACTAGGATGGGTGACCTCCTGGGAAGTCCTCGTGTTGCACTCGTGTTTTTTCTCTTTTGTTTTTCTTATTCGTTTTTTCTCTTTACCGCTTTTAACGTTAAGGCGTCCCTCGCTTGCACCGCACCGGGGGACCCACTAACGTGACTGCCGACATAACTTTTCACCTCTCTTGTTCAAGCAAGTGAACACCTTAAGTGATTTCTTCGCGCTTAGGATGTCGGGTGCGATCATACCAGCACTAATGCACCGGATCCCATCAGAACTCCGCAGTTAAGCGTGCTTGGGCGAGAGTAGTACTAGGATGGGTGACCTCCTGGGAAGTCCTCGTGTTGCACTCGTGTTTTTGCTCTTTTGTTTTTCTTATTCGTTTTTTCTCTTTACCGCTTTTAACGTTAAGGCGTCCCTCGCTTGCACCGCACCCGGGGACCCACTAACGTGACTGCCGACATAACTTTTCGCCTCTCTTGTTTAAGGAAGTGAACACCTTAAGTGATTTCTTCGCGCTTAGTTCTTCGGGTGCGATCATACCAGCACTAATGCACCGGATCCCATCAGAACTCCGCAGTTAAGCGTGCTTGGGCGAGAGTAGTACTAGGATGGGTGACCTCCTTGGAAGTCCTCGTGTTGCACTCATGTTTTTGCTCTTTCGTTTTTCTTTTTCGTTTTTTCTCTTTACCGCTTTTAACGTTAAGGCGTCCCTCGCTTGCACCGCACCGGGGGACCCACTAACGTGACTGCCGACATAACTTTTCACCTCTCTTGTTCAAGCAAGTGAACACCTTAAGTGATTTCTTCGCGCTTAGGATGTCGGGTGCGATCATAACAGCACTAATGCACCGGATCCCATCAGAACTCCGCAGTTAAGCGTGCTTGGGCGAGAGTAGTACTCGGGTGGGTGACCTCCTGGGAAGTCCTCGTGTTGCACTCGTGTTTTTGCTCTTTTGTTTTTCTTATTCGTTTTTTCTCTTTACCGCTTTTAACGTTAAGGCGTCCCTCGCTTGCACCGCACCGGGGGACCCACTAACGTGACTGCCGACATAACTTTTCACCTCTCTTGTTCAAGCAAGTGAACACCTTAAGTGATTTCTTCGCGCTTAGGATGTCGGGTGCGATCATACCAGCACTAATGCACCGGATCCCATCAGAACTCCGCAGTTAAGCGTGCTTGGGCGAGAGTAGTACTAGGATGGGTGACCTCCTGGGAAGTCCTCGTGTTGCACTCGTGTTTTTGCTCTTTTGTTTTTCTTATTCGTTTTTTCTCTTTACCGCTTTTAACGTTAAGGCGTCCCTCGCTTCGACCGCACCGGGGGACCCACTAACGTGGTTGCCGACATAACTTTTCACCTCTCTTGTTCAAGCAAGTGAACACCTTAAGTGATTTCTTCGCGCTTAGGATATCGGGTGCGATCATACCAGCACTAATGCACCGGATCCCATCAGAACTCCGCAGTTAAGCGTGCTTGGGCGAGAGTAGTACTAGGATGGGTGACCTCCTGGGAAGTCCTCGTGTTGCACTCGTGTTTTTGCTCTTTTGTTTTTCTTATTCATTTTTTCTCTTTACCGCTTTTAACGTTAAGGCGTTCCTCGCTTGCACCGCACCGGGGAACCCACTAACGTGACTGCCGACATAACTTTTCGCCTCTCTTGTTCAAGGAAGTGAACACCTTAAGTGATTTCTTCGCGCTTAGTTCTTCGGGTGCGATCATACCAGCACTAATGCACCGGATCCCATCAGAACTCCGCAGTTAAGCCTGCTTGGGCGAGAGTAGTACTAGGATGGGTGACCTCCTGGGAAGTCCTCGTGTTGCACTCGTGTTTTTTCTCTTTTGTTTTTCTTATTCGTTTTTTCTCTTTACCGCTTTTAACGTTAAGGCGTCCCTCGCTTGCACCGCACCGGGGGACCCACTAACGTGACTGCCGACATAACTTTTCACCTCTCTTGTTCAAGCAAGTGAACACCTTAAGTGATTTCTTCGCGCTTAGGATGTCGGGTGCGATCATACCAGCACTAATGCACCGGATCCCATCAGAACTCCGCAGTTAAGCGTGCTTGGGCGAGAGTAGTACTAGGATGGGTGACCTCCTGGGAAGTCCTCGTGTTGCACTCGTGTTTTTGCTCTTTTGTTTTTCTTATTCGTTTTTTCTCTTTACCGCTTTTAACGTTAAGGCGTCCCTCGCTTGCACCGCACCCGGGGACCCACTAACGTGACTGCCGACATAACTTTTCGCCTCTCTTGTTTAAGGAAGTGAACACCTTAAGTGATTTCTTCGCGCTTAGTTCTTCGGGTGCGATCATACCAGCACTAATGCACCGGATCCCATCAGAACTCCGCAGTTAAGCGTGCTTGGGCGAGAGTAGTACTAGGATGGGTGACCTCCTTGGAAGTCCTCGTGTTGCACTCATGTTTTTGCTCTTTCGTTTTTCTTTTTCGTTTTTTCTCTTTACCGCTTTTAACGTTAAGGCGTCCCTCGCTTGCACCGCACCGGGGGACCCACTAACGTGACTGCCGACATAACTTTTCACCTCTCTTGTTCAAGCAAGTGAACACCTTAAGTGATTTCTTCGCGCTTAGGATGTCGGGTGCGATCATAACAGCACTAATGCACCGGATCCCATCAGAACTCCGCAGTTAAGCGTGCTTGGGCGAGAGTAGTACTCGGGTGGGTGACCTCCTGGGAAGTCCTCGTGTTGCACTCGTGTTTTTGCTCTTTTGTTTTTCTTATTCGTTTTTTCTCTTTACCGCTTTTAACGTTAAGGCGTCCCTCGCTTGCACCGCACCGGGGGACCCACTAACGTGACTGCCGACATAACTTTTCACCTCTCTTGTTCAAGCAAGTGAACACCTTAAGTGATTTCTTCGCGCTTAGGATGTCGGGTGCGATCATACCAGCACTAATGCACCGGATCCCATCAGAACTCCGCAGTTAAGCGTGCTTGGGCGAGAGTAGTACTAGGATGGGTGACCTCCTGGGAAGTCCTCGTGTTGCACTCGTGTTTTTGCTCTTTTGTTTTTCTTATTCGTTTTTTCTCTTTACCGCTTTTAACGTTAAGGCGTCCCTCGCTTGCACCGCACCCGGGGACCCACTAACGTGACTGCCGACATAACTTTTCGCCTCTCTTGTTTAAGGAAGTGAACACCTTAAGTGATTTCTTCGCGCTTAGTTCTTCGGGTGCGATCATACCAGCACTAATGCACCGGATCCCATCAGAACTCCGCAGTTAAGCCTGCTTGGGCGAGAGTAGTACTAGGATGGGTGACCTCCTGGGACGTCCTCGTGTTGCACTCGTGTTTTTTCTCTTTTGTTTTTCTTATTCGTTTTTTCTCTTTACCGCTTTTAACGTTAAGGCGTCCCTCGCTTGCACCGCACCGGGGGACCCACTAACGTGACTGCCGACATAACTTTTCACCTCTCTTGTTCAAGCAAGTGAACACCTTAAGTGATTTCTTCGCGCTTAGGATGTCGGGTGCGATCATACCAGCACTAATGCACCGGATCCCATCAGAACTCCGCAGTTAAGCGTGCTTGGGCGAGAGTAGTACTAGGATGGGTGACCTCCTGGGAAGTCCTCGTGTTGCACTCGTGTTTTTGCTCTTTTGTTTTTCTTATTCGTTTTTTCTCTTTACCGCTTTTAACGTTAAGGCGTCCCTCGCTTGCACCGCACCCGGGGACCCACTAACGTGACTGCCGACATAACTTTTCGCCTCTCTTGTTTAAGGAAGTGAACACCTTAAGTGATTTCTTCGCGCTTAGTTCTTCGGGTGCGATCATACCAGCACTAATGCACCGGATCCCATCAGAACTCCGCAGTTAAGCCTGCTTGGGCGAGAGTAGTACTAGGATGGGTGACCTCCTGGGACGTCCTCGTGTTGCACTCGTGTTTTTTCTCTTTTGTTTTTCTTATTCGTTTTTTCTCTTTACCGCTTTTAACGTTAAGGCGTCCCTCGCTTGCACCGCACCGGGGGACCCACTAACGTGACTGCCGACATAACTTTTCACCTCTCTTGTTCAAGCAAGTGAACACCTTAAGTGATTTCTTCGCGCTTAGGATGTCGGGTGCGATCATACCAGCACTAATGCACCGGATCCCATCAGAACTCCGCAGTTAAGCGTGCTTGGGCGAGAGTAGTACTAGGATGGGTGACCTCCTGGGAAGTCCTCGTGTTGCACTCGTGTTTTTGCTCTTTTGTTTTTCTTATTCGTTTTTTCTCTTTACCGCTTTTAACGTTAAGGCGTCCCTCGCTTGCACCGCACCCGGGGACCCACTAACGTGACTGCCGACATAACTTTTCGCCTCTCTTGTTTAAGGAAGTGAACACCTTAAGTGATTTCTTCGCGCTTAGTTCTTCGGGTGCGATCATACCAGCACTAATGCACCGGATCCCATCAGAACTCCGCAGTTAAGCGTGCTTGGGCGAGAGTAGTACTAGGATGGGTGACCTCCTTGGAAGTCCTCGTGTTGCACTCATGTTTTTGCTCTTTCGTTTTTCTTTTTCGTTTTTTCTCTTTACCGCTTTTAACGTTAAGGCGCCCCTCGCTTGCACCGCACCGGGGGACCCACTAACGTGACTGCCGACATAACTTTTCACCTCTCTTGTTCAAGCAAGTGAACACCTTAAGTGATTTCTTCGCGCTTAGGATGTCGGGTGCGATCATAACAGCACTAATGCACCGGATCCCATCAGAACTCCGCAGTTAAGCGTGCTTGGGCGAGAGTAGTACTCGGGTGGGTGACCTCCTGGGAAGTCCTCGTGTTGCACTCGTGTTTTTGCTCTTTTGTTTTTCTTATTCGTTTTTTCTCTTTACCGCTTTTAACGTTAAGGCGTCCCTCGCTTGCACCGCACCGGGGGACCCACTAACGTGACTGCCGACATAACTTTTCACCTCTCTTGTTCAAGCAAGTGAACACCTTAAGTGATTTCTTCGCGCTTAGGATGTCGGGTGCGATCATACCAGCACTAATGCACCGGATCCCATCAGAACTCCGCAGTTAAGCGTGCTTGGGCGAGAGTAGTACTAGGATGGGTGACCTCCTGGGAAGTCCTCGTGTTGCACTCGTGTTTTTGCTCTTTTGTTTTTCTTATTCGTTTTTTCTCTTTACCGCTTTTAACGTTAAGGCGTCCCTCGCTTCGACCGCACCGGGGGACCCACTAACGTGGTTGCCGACATAACTTTTCACCTCTCTTGTTCAAGCAAGTGAACACCTTAAGTGATTTCTTCGCGCTTAGGATATCGGGTGCGATCATACCAGCACTAATGCACCGGATCCCATCAGAACTCCGCAGTTAAGCGTGCTTGGGCGAGAGTAGTACTAGGATGGGTGACCTCCTTGGAAGTCCTCGTGTTGCACTCGTGTTTTTGCTCTTTTGTTTTTCTTATTCGTTTTTTCTCTTTACCGCTTTTAATGTTAAGGCGTCCCTCGCTTGCACCGCACCGGGGGACCCACTAACGTGACTGCCGACATAACTTTTCACCTCTCTTGTTCAAGCAAGTGAACACCTTAAGTGATTTCTTCGCGCTTAGGATATCGGGTGCGATCATACCAGCACTAATGCACCGGATCCCATCAGAACTCCGCAGTTAAGCGTGCTTGGGCGAGAGTAGTACTAGGGTGGGTGACCTCCTGGGAAGTCCTCGTGTTGCACTCGTGTTTTTTCCCTTTTGTTTTTCTTATTCGTTTTTTCTCTTTACCGCTTTTAACGTTAAGACGTCCCTCGCTTGCACCGCGTCAGGGGACCCACGAACGTGGCTGCCGACATAACTTTTCGCCTCTCTTGTTCAAGGAAGTGAACACCTTAAGTGATTTTTTCGCGCTTAGGACTTCGGGTGCGATCATACCAGCACTAATGCACCGGATCCCATCAGAACTCCGCAGTTAAGCGTGCTTGGGCGAGAGTAGTACTAGGATGGGTGACCTCCTGGGAAGTCCTCGTGTTGCACTCGTGTTTTTGCTCTTTTGTTTTTCTTATTCGTTTTTTCTCTTTACCGCTTTTAACGTTAAGGCGTTCCTCGCTTGCATCGCACCGGGGAACCCACTAACGTGACTGCCGACATAACTTTTCGCCTCTCTTGTTCAAGGAAGTGAACACCTTAAGTGATTTCTTCGCGCTTAGTTCTTCGGGTGCGATCATACCAGCACTAATGCACCGGATCCCATCAGAACTCCGCAGTTAAGCCTGCTTGGGCGAGAGTAGTACTAGGATGGGTGACCTCCTGGGAAGTCCTCGTGTTGCACTCGTGTTTTTTCTCTTTTGTTTTTCTTATTCGTTTTTTCTCTTTACCGCTTTTAACGTTAAGGCGTCCCTCGCTTGCACCGCACCGGGGGACCCACTAACGTGACTGCCGACATAACTTTTCACCTCTCTTGTTCAAGCAAGTGAACACCTTAAGTGATTTCTTCGCGCTTAGGATGTCGGGTGCGATCATACCAGCACTAATGCACCGGATCCCATCAGAACTCCGCAGTTAAGCGTGCTTGGGCGAGAGTAGTACTAGGATGGGTGACCTCCTGGGAAGTCCTCGTGTTGCACTCGTGTTTTTGCTCTTTTGTTTTTCTTATTCGTTTTTTCTCTTTACCGCTTTTAACGTTAAGGCGTCCCGCGCTTGCACCGCACCGGGGGACCCACTAACGTGGCTGCCGACATAACTTTTCACCTCTCTTGTTCAAGCAAGTGAACACCTTAAGTGATTTCTTCGCGCTTAGGATATCGGGTGCGATCATACCAGCACTAATGCACCGGATCCCATCAGAACTCCGCAGTTAAGCGTGCTTGGGCGAGAGTAGTACTAGGATGGGTGACCTCCTTGGAAGTCCTCGTGTTGCACTCGTGTTTTTGCTCTTTTGTTTTTCTTATTCGTTTTTTCTCTTTACCGCTTTTAATGTTAAGGCGTCCCTCGCTTGCACCGCACCGGGGGACCCACTAACGTGACTGCCGACATAACTTTTCACCTCTCTTGTTCAAGCAAGTGAACACCTTAAGTGATTTCTTCGCGCTTAGGATATCGGGTGCGATCGTACCAGCACTAATGCACCGGATCCCATCAGAACTCCGCAGTTAAGCCTGCTTGGGCGAGAGTAGTACTAGGATGGGTGACCTCCTGGGAAGTCCTCGTGTTGCACTCGTGTTTTTGCTCTTTTGTTTTTCTTATTCGTTTTTTCTCTTTATCGCTTTTAACGTTAAGGCGTCCCTCGCTTGCACCGTGTCAGGGGACCCACGAGCGTGGCTGCCGACATAACTTTTTGCCTCTCTTGTTCAAGGAAGTGAACACCTTAAGTGATTTCTTCGCGCTTAGGACTTCGGGTGCGATCATACCAGCACTAATGCACCGGATCCCATCAGAACTCTGTAGTTAAACGTGCTTGGGCGAGAGTAGTACTAGGATGGGTGACCTCCTGGGAAGTCCTCGTGTTGCACTCGTGTTTTTGCCCTTTTGTTTTTCTTATTCGTTTTTTCTCTTTACCGCTTTTAACGTTAAGGCGTCCCTCGCTTGCACCGCACCGGGGGACCCACTAACGTGACTGCCGACATAACTTTTCACCTCTCTTGTTCAAGCAAGTGAACACCTTAAGTGATTTCTTCGCGCTTAGGATATCGGGTGCGATCATACCAGCACTAATGCATCGGATCCCATCAGAACTCCGCAGTTAAGCGTGCTTGGGCGAGAGTAGTACTAGGATGGATGACCTCCTGGGAAGTCCTCGTGTTGCACTCGTGTTTTTGCCCTTTTGTTTTTCTTATTCGTTTTTTCTCTTTACCGCTTTTAACGTTAAGGCGTCCCTCGCTTGCACCGCACCGGGAGACCCACTAACGTGACTGCCGACATAACTTTTCACCTCTCTTGTTCAAGCAAGTGAACACCTTAAGTGATTTCTTCGCGCTTAGGATATCGGGTGCGATCATACCAGCACTAATGCACAGGATCGAATCAGAACTCCGCAATTAAGCGTGCTTGGGCGAGAGTAGTACGAGGATGGGTGACCTCTTGGGAAGTCCTCGTGTTGCACTCGTGTTTTTGCTATTTTGTTTTTCTTATTCGTTTTTTCTCTTTACCGTTTTTAACGTTAAGGCGTCCCTCGCTTGCACCACACCGGGGGACCCACTAACGTGACTGCCGACATAACTTTTTACCTCTCTTGTTCAAGCAAGTGAACACCTTAAGTGATTTCTTCGCGCTTAGGATATCGGGTGCGATCATACCAGCACTAATGCACCGGATCCCATCAGAACTCCGCAGTTAAGCGTGCTTGGGCGAGAGTAGTACTAGGATGGGTGACCTCCTTGGAAGTCCTCGTGTTGCACTCGTGTTTTTGCTCTTTTGTTTTTCTTATTCATTTTTTCTCTTTCCCGCTTTTAACGTTAAGGCGTCCCTCGCTTGCACCGCACCCGGGGACCCACTAACGTGACTGCCGACATAACTTTTCGCCTCTCTTGTTCAAGGAAGTGAACACCTTAAGTGATTTCTTCGCGCTTAGTTCTTCGGGTGCGATCATACCAGCACTAATGCACCGGATCCCATCAGAACTCCGCAGTTAAGCGTGCTTGGGCGAGAGTAGTACTAGGATGGGTGACCTCCTTGGAAGTCCTCGTGTTGCACTCATGTTTTTGCTCTTTCGTTTTTCTTTTTCGTTTTTTCTCTTTACCGCTTTTAACGTTCAGGCGTCCCTCGCTTGCACCGCACCGGGGGACCCACTAACGTGACTGCCGACATAACTTTTCACCTCTCTTGTTCAAGCAAGTGAACACCTTAAGTGATTTCTTCGCGCTTAGGATGTCGGGTGCGATCATACCAGCACTAATGCACCGGATCCCATCAGAACTCCGCAGTTAAGCGTGCTTGGGCGAGAGTAGTACTCGGGTGGGTGACCTCCTGGGAAGTCCTCGTGTTGCACTCGTGTTTTTTCTCTTTTGTTTTTCTTATTCGTTTTTTCTCTTTACCGCTTTTAACGTTAAGGCGTCCCTCGCTTGCACCGCACCGGGGGACCCACTAACGTGACTGCCGACATAACTTTTCACCTCTCTTGTTCAAGCAAGTGAACACCTTAAGTGATTTCTTCGCGCTTAGGATGTCGGGTGCGATCATACCAGCACTAATGCACCGGATCCCATCAGAACTCCGCAGTTAAGCGTGCTTGGGCGAGAGTAGTACTAGGATGGGTGACCTCCTGGGAAGTCCTCGTGTTGCACTCGTGTTTTTGCTCTTTTGTTTTTCTTATTCGTTTTTTCTCTTTACCGCTATTAACGTTAAGGCGTCCCTCGCTTGCACCGCACCGGGGGACCCACTAACGTGGCTGCCGACATAACTTTTCACCTCTCTTGTTCAAGCAAGTGAACACCTTAAGTGATTTCTTCGCGCTTAGGATATCGGGTGCGATCATACCAGCACTAATGCACCGGATCCCATCAGAACTCCGCAGTTAAGCGTGCTTGGGCGAGAGTAGTACTAGGATGGGTGACCTCCTTGGAAGTCCTCGTGTTGCACTCGTGTTTTTGCTCTTTTGTTTTTCTTATTCGTTTTTTCTCTTTACCGCTTTTAATGTGAAGGCGTCCCTCGCTTGCACCGCACCGGGGGACCCACTAACGTGACTGCCGACATAACTTTTCACCTCTCTTGTTCAAGCAAGTGAACACCTTAAGTGATTTCTTCGCGCTTAGGATATCGGGTGCGATCATACCAGCACTAATGCATCGGATCCCATCAGAACTCCGCAGTTAAGCGTGCTTGGGCGAGAGTAGTACTAGGATGGATGACCTCCTGGGAAGTCCTCGTGTTGCACTCGTGTTTTTGCCCTTTTGTTTTTCTTATTCGTTTTTTCTCTTTACCGCTTTTAACGTTAAGGCGTCCCTCGCTTGCACCGCACCGGGAGACCCACTAACGTGACTGCCGACATAACTTTTCACCTCTCTTGTTCAAGCAAGTGAACACCTTAAGTGATTTCTTCGCGCTTAGGATATCGGGTGCGATCATACCAGCACTAATGCACAGGATCGAATCAGAACTCCGCAATTAAGCGTGCTTGGGCGAGAGTAGTACTAGGATGGGTGACCTCTTGGGAAGTCCTCGTGTTGCACTCGTGTTTTTGCTATTTTGTTTTTCTTATTCGTTTTTTCTCTTTACCGTTTTTAACGTTAAGACGTCCCTCGCTTGCACCACACCGGGGGACCCACTAACGTGACTGCCGACATAACTTTTTACCTCTCTTGTTCAAGCAAGTGAACACCTTAAGTGATTTCTTCGCGCTTAGGATATCGGGTGCGATCATACCAGCACTAATGCACCGGATCCCATCAGAACTCCGCAGTTAAGCGTGCTTGGGCGAGAGTAGTACTAGGATGGGTGACCTCCTTGGAAGTCCTCGTGTTGCACTCGTGTTTTTGCTCTTTTGTTTTTCTTATTCATTTTTTCTCTTTACCGCTTTTAACGTTAAGGCGTCCCTCGCTTGCACCGCACCCGGGGACCCACTAACGTGACTGCCGACATAACTTTTCGCCTCTCTTGTTCAAGGAAGTGAACACCTTAAGTGATTTCTTCGCGCTTAGTTCTTCGGGTGCGATCATACCAGCACTAATGCACCGGATCCCATCAGAACTCCGCAGTTAAGCGTGCTTGGGCGAGAGTAGTACTAGGATGGGTGACCTCCTTGGAAGTCCTCGTGTTGCACTCATGTTTTTGCTCTTTCGTTTTTCTTTTTCGTTTTTTCTCTTTACCGCTTTTAACGTTCAGGCGTCCCTCGCTTGCACCGCACCGGGGGACCCACTAACGTGACTGCCGACATAACTTTTCACCTCTCTTGTTCAAGCAAGTGAACACCTTAAGTGATTTCTTCGCGCTTAGGATGTCGGGTGCGATCATACCAGCACTAATGCACCGGATCCCATCAGAACTCCGCAGTTAAGCGTGCTTGGGCGAGAGTAGTACTCGGGTGGGTGACCTCCTGGGAAGTCCTCGTGTTGCACTCGTGTTTTTTCTCTTTTGTTTTTCTTATTCGTTTTTTCTCTTTACCGCTTTTAACGTTAAGGCGTCCCTCGCTTGCACCGCACCGGGGGACCCACTAACGTGACTGCCGACATAACTTTTCACCTCTCTTGTTCAAGCAAGTGAACACCTTAAGTGATTTCTTCGCGCTTAGGATGTCGGGTGCGATCATACCAGCACTAATGCACCGGATCCCATCAGAACTCCGCAGTTAAGCGTGCTTGGGCGAGAGTAGTACTAGGATGGGTGACCTCCTGGGAAGTCCTCGTGTTGCACTCGTGTTTTTGCTCTTTTGTTTTTCTTATTCGTTTTTTCTCTTTACCGCTATTAACGTTAAGGCGTCCCTCGCTTGCACCGCACCGGGGGACCCACTAACGTGGCTGCCGACATAACTTTTCACCTCTCTTGTTCAAGCAAGTGAACACCTTAAGTAATTTCTTCGCGCTTAGGATATCGGGTGCGATCATACCAGCACTAATGCACCGGATCCCATCAGAACTCCGCAGTTAAGCGTGCTTGGGCGAGAGTAGTACTAGGATGGGTGACCTCCTTGGAAGTCCTCGTGTTGCACTCGTGTTTTTGCTCTTTTGTTTTTCTTATTCGTTTTTTCTCTTTACCGCTTTTAATGTTAAGGCGTCCCTCGCTTGCACCGCACCGGGGGACCCACTAACGTGACTGCCGACATAACTTTTCACCTCTCTTGTTCAAGCAAGTGAACACCTTAAGTGATTTCTTCGCGCTTAGGATATCGGGTGCGATCATACCAGCACTAATGCACCGGATCCCATCAGAACTCCGCAGTTAAGCGTGCTTGGGCGAGAGTAGTACTAGGGTGGGTGACCTCCTGGGAAGTCCTCGTGTTGCACTCGTGTTTTTGCCCTTTTGTTTTTCTTATTCGTTTTTTCTCTTTACCGCTTTTAACGTTAAGACGTCCCTCGCTTGCACCGCGTCAGGGGACCCACGAACGTGGCTGCCGACATAACTTTTCGCCTCTCTTGTTCAAGGAAGTGAACACCTTAAGTGATTTTTTCGCGCTTAGGACTTCGGGTGCGATCATACCAGCACTAATGCACCGGATCCCATCAGAACTCCGCAGTTAAGCGTGCTTGGGCGAGAGTAGTACTAGGATGGGTGACCTCCTGGGAAGTCCTCGTGTTGCACTCGTGTTTTTGGTCTTTTGTTTTTCTTATTCGTTTTTTCTCTTTACCGCTTTTAACGTTAAGGCGTTCCTCGCTTGCACCGCACCGGGGAACCCACTAACGTGACTGCCGACATAACTTTTCGCCTCTCTTGTTCAAGGAAGTGAACACCTTAAGTGATTTCTTCGCGCTTAGTTCTTCGGGTGCGATCATACCAGCACTAATGCACCGGATCCCATCAGAACTCCGCAGTTAAGCCTGCTTGGGCGAGAGTAGTACTAGGATGGGTGACCTCCTGGGAAGTCCTCGTGTTGCACTCGTGTTTTTGCTCTTTTGTTTTTCTTATTCGTTTTTTCTCTTTACCGCTTTTAACGTTAAGGCGTCCCTCGCTTGCACCGTGTCAGGGGACCCACGAGCGTGGCTGCCGACATAACTTTTCGCCTCTCTTGTTCAAGGAAGTGAACACCTTAAGTGATTTCTTCGCGCTTAGGACTTCGGGTGCGATCATACCAGCACTAATGCACCGGATCCCATCAGAACTCTGTAGTTAAGCGTGCTTGGGCGAGAGTAGTACTAGGATGGGTGACCTCCTGGGAAGTCCTCGTGTTGCACTCGTGTTTTTGCCCTTTTGTTTTTCTTATTCGTTTTTTCTCTTTACCGCTTTTAACGTTAAGGCGTCCCTCGCTTGCACCGCACCGGGGGACCCACTAACGTGACTGCCGACATAACTTTTCACCTCTCTTGTTCAAGCAAGTGAACACCTTAAGTGATTTCTTCGCGCTTAGGATATCGGGTGCGATCATACCAGCACTAATGCATCGGATCCCATCAGAACTCCGCAGTTAAGCGTGCTTGGGCGAGAGTAGTACTAGGATGGATGACCTCCTGGGAAGTCCTCGTGTTGCACTCGTGTTTTTGCCCTTTTGTTTTTCTTATTCGTTTTTTCTCTTTACCGCTTTTAACGTTAAGGCGTCCCTTGCTTGCACCGCACCGGGAGACCCACTAACGTGACTGCCGACATAACTTTTCACCTCTCTTGTTCAAGCAAGTGAACACCTTAAGTGATTTCTTCGCGCTTAGGATATCGGGTGCGATCATACCAGCACTAATGCACAGGATCGAATCAGAACTCCGCAATTAAGCGTGCTTGGGCGAGAGTAGTACTAGGATGGGTGACCTCTTGGGAAGTCCTCGTGTTGCACTCGTGTTTTTGCTATTTTGTTTTTCTTATTCGTTTTTTCTCTTTACCGTTTTTAACGTTAAGGCGTCCCTCGCTTGCACCACACCGGGGGACCCACTAACGTGACTGCCGACATAACTTTTTACCTCTCTTGTTCAAGCAAGTGAACACCTTAAGTGATTTCTTCGCGCTTAGGATATCGGGTGCGATCATACCAGCACTAATGCACCGGATCCCATCAGAACTCCGCAGTTAAGCGTGCTTGGGCGAGAGTAGTACTAGGATGGGTGACCTCCTTGGAAGTCCTCGTGTTGCACTCGTGGTTTTGCTCTTTTGTTTTTCTTATTCATTTTTTCTCTTTACCGCTTTTAACGTTAAGGCGTCCCTCGCTTGCACCGCACCCGGGGACCCACTAACGTGACTGCCGACATAACTTTTCACCTCTCTTGTTCAAGGAAGTGAACACCTTAAGTGATTTCTTCGCGCTTAGTTCTTCGGGTGCGATCATACCAGCACTAATGCACCGGATCCCATCAGAACTCCGCAGTTAAGCGTGCTTGGGCGAGAGTAGTACTAGGATGGGTGACCTCCTTGGAAGTCCTCGTGTTGCACTCATGTTTTTGCTCTTTCGTTTTTCTTTTTCGTTTTTTCTCTTTACCGCTTTTAACGTTCAGGCGTCCCTCGCTTGCACCGCACCGGGGGACCCACTAACGTGACTGCCGACATAACTTTTCACCTCTCTTGTTCAAGCAAGTGAACACCTTAAGTGATTTCTTCGCGCTTAGGATGTCGGGTGCGATCATACCAGCACTAATGCACCGGATCCCATCAGAACTCCGCAGTTAAGCGTGCTTGGGCGAGAGTAGTACTCGGGTGGGTGACCTCCTGGGAAGTCCTCGTGTTGCACTCGTGTTTTTGCTCTTTTGTTTTTCTTATTCGTTTTTTCTCTTTACCGCTTTTAACGTTAAGGCGTCCCTCGCTTGCACCGCACCGGGGGACCCACTAACGTGACTGCCGACATAACTTTTCACCTCTCTTGTTCAAGCAAGTGAACACCTTAAGTGATTTCTTCGCGCTTAGGATGTCGGGTTCGATCATACCAGCACTAATGCACCGGATCCCATCAGAACTCCGCAGTTAAGCGTGCTTGGGAGAGAGTAGTACTAGGATGGGTGACGTCCTGGGAAGTCCTCGGGTTGCACTCGTGTTTTTGCTCTTTTGTTTTTCTTATTCGTTTTTTCTCTTTACCGCTTTTAACGTTAAGGCGTCCCTCGCTTGCACCGCACCGGGGGACCCACTAACGTGACTGCCGACATAACTTTTCACCTCTCTTGTTCAAGCAAGTGAACACCTTAAGTGATTTCTTCGCGCTTAGGATATCGGGTGCGATCATACCAGCACTAATGCACCGGATCCCATCAGAACTCCGCAGTTAAGCGTGCTTGGGCGAGAGTAGTACTAGGATGGGTGACCTCCTGGGAAGTCCTCGTGTTGCACTCGTGTTTTTGCTCTTTTGTTTTTCTTATTCGTTTTTTCTCTTTACCGCTTTTAACGTTAAGGCGTCCCTCGCTTGCACCGCACCGGGGGACCCACTAACGTGACTGCCGACATAACTTTTCACCTCTCTTGTTCAAGCAAGTGAACACCTTAAGTGATTTCTTCGCGCTTAGGATATCGGGTGCGATCATACCAGCACTAATGCACCGGATCCCATCAGAACTCCGCAGTTAAGCGTGCTTGGGCGAGAGTAGTACTAGGGTGGGTGACCTCCTGGGAAGTCCTCGTGTTGCACTCGTGTTTTTGCCCTTTTGTTTTTCTTATTCGTTTTTTCTCTTTACCGCTTTTAACGTTAAGTCGTCCCTCGCTTGCACCGCGTCAGGGGACCCACGAACGTGGCTGCCGACATAACTTTTCGCCTCTCTTGTTCAAGGAAGTGAACACCTTAAGTGATTTTTTCGCGCTTAGGACTTCGGGTGCGATCATACCAGCACTAATGCACCGGATCCCATCAGAACTCCGCAGTTAAGCGTGCTTGGGCGAGAGTAGTACTAGGATGGGTGACCTCCTGGGAAGTCCACGTGTTGCACTCGTGTTTTTGCTCTTTTGTTTTTCTTATTCGTTTTTTCTCTTTACCGCTTTTAACGTTAAGGCGTCCCTCGCTTGCACCGCACCGGGGAACCCACTAACGTGACTGCCGACATAACTTTTCGCCTCTCTTGTTCAAGGAAGTGAACACCTTAAGTGATTTCTTCGCGCTTAGTTCTTCGGGTGCGATCATACCAGCACTAATGCACCGGATCCCATCAGAACTCCGCAGTTAAGCCTGCTTGGGCGAGAGTAGTACTAGGATGGGTGACCTCCTGGGAAGTCCTCGTGTTGCACTCGTGTTTTTGCTCTTTGTTTTTCTTATTCGTTTTTTCTCTTTACCGCTTTTAACGTTAAGGCGTCCCTCGCTTGCACCGCACCGGGGGACCCACTAACGTGACTTCCGACATAACTTTTCACCTCTCTTGTTCAAGCAAGTGAACACCTTAAGTGATTTCTTCGCGCTTAGGATATCGGGTGCGATCATACCAGCACTAATGCATCGGATCCCATCAGAACTCCGCAGTTAAGCGTGCTTGGGCGAGAGTAGTACTAGGATGGATGACCTCCTGGGAAGTCCTCGTGTTGCACTCGTGTTTTTGCCCTTTTGTTTTTCTTATTCGTTTTTTCTCTTTACCGCTTTTAACGTTAAGGCGTCCCTTGCTTGCACCGCACCGGGAGACCCACTAACGTGACTGCCGACATAACTTTTCACCTCTCTTGTTCAAGCAAGTGAACACCTTAAGTGATTTCTTCGCGCTTAGGATATCGGGTGCGATCATACCAGCACTAATGCACAGGATCGAATCAGAACTCCGCAATTAAGCGTGCTTGGGCGAGAGTAGTACTAGGATGGGTGACCTCTTGGGAAGTCCTCGTGTTGCACTCGTGTTTTTGCTATTTTGTTTTTCTTATTCGTTTTTTCTCTTTACCGTTTTTAACGTTAAGGCGTCCCTCGCTTGCACCACACCGGGGGACCCACTAACGTGACTGCCGACATAACTTTTTACCTCTCTTGTTCAAGCAAGTGAACACCTTAAGTGATTTCTTCGCGCTTAGGATATCGGGTGCGATCATACCAGCACTAATGCACCGGATCCCATCAGAACTCCGCAGTTAAGCGTGCTTGGGCGAGAGTAGTACTAGGATGGGTGACCTCCTTGGAAGTCCTCGTGTTGCACTCGTGGTTTTGCTCTTTTGTTTTTCTTATTCATTTTTTCTCTTTACCGCTTTTAACGTTAAGGCGTCCCTCGCTTGCACCGCACCCGGGGACCCACTAACGTGACTGCCGACATAACTTTTCGCCTCTCTTGTTCAAGGAAGTGAACACCTTAAGTGATTTCTTCGCGCTTAGTTCTTCGGGTGCGATCATACCAGCACTAATGCACCGGATCCCATCAGAACTCCGCAGTTAAGCGTGCTTGGGCGAGAGTAGTACTAGGATGGGTGACCTCCTTGGAAGTCCTCGTGTTGCACTCATGTTTTTGCTCTTTCGTTTTTCTTTTTCGTTTTTTCTCTTTACCGCATTTAACGTTCAGGCGTCCCTCGCTTGCACCGCACCGGGGGACCCACTAACGTGACTGCCGACATAACTTTTCACCTCTCTTGTTCAAGCAAGTGAACACCTTAAGTGATTTCTTCGCGCTTAGGATGTCGGGTGCGATCATACCAGCACTAATGCACCGGATCCCATCAGAACTCCGCAGTTAAGCGTGCTTGGGCGAGAGTAGTACTCGGGTGGGTGACCTCCTGGGAAGTCCTCGTGTTGCACTCGTGTTTTTGCTCTTTTGTTTTTCTTATTCGTTTTTTCTCTTTACCGCTTTTAACGTTAAGGCGTCCCTCGCTTGCACCGCACCGGGGGACCCACTAACGTGACTGCCGACATAACTTTTCACCTCTCTTGTTCAAGCAAGTGAACACCTTAAGTGATTTCTTCGCGCTTAGGATGTCGGGTTCGATCATACCAGCACTAATGCACCGGATCCCATCAGAACTCCGCAGTTAAGCGTGCTTGGGAGAGAGTAGTACTAGGATGGGTGACGTCCTGGGAAGTCCTCGGGTTGCACTCGTGTTTTTGCTCTTTTGTTTTTCTTATTCGTTTTTTCTCTTTACCGCTTTTAACGTTAAGGCGTCCCTCGCTTGCACCGCACCGGGGGACCCACTAACGTGACTGCCGACATAACTTTTCACCTCTCTTGTTCAAGCAAGTGAACACCTTAAGTGATTTCTTCGCGCTTAGGATATCGGGTGCGATCATACCAGCACTAATGCACCGGATCCCATCAGAACTCCGCAGTTAAGCGTGCTTGGGCGAGAGTAGTACTAGGATGGGTGACCTCCTGGGAAGTCCTCGTGTTGCACTCGTGTTTTTGCTCTTTTGTTTTTCTTATTCGTTTTTTCTCTTTACCGCTTTTAACGTTAAGGCGTCCCTCGCTTGCACCGCACCGGGGGACCCACTAACGTGACTGCCGACATAACTTTTCACCTCTCTTGTTCAAGCAAGTGAACACCTTAAGTGATTTCTTCGCGCTTAGGATATCGGGTGCGATCATACCAGCACTAATGCACCGGATCCCATCAGAACTCCGCAGTTAAGCGTGCTTGGGCGAGAGTAGTACTAGGGTGGGTGACCTCCTGGGAAGTCCTCGTGTTGCACTCGTGTTTTTGCCCTTTTGTTTTTCTTATTCGTTTTTTCTCTTTACCGCTTTTAACGTTAAGACGTCCCTCGCTTGCACCGCGTCAGGGGACCCACGAACGTGGCTGCCGACATAACTTTTCGCCTCTCTTGTTCAAGGAAGTGAACACCTTAAGTGATTTTTTCGCGCTTAGGACTTCGGGTGCGATCATACCAGCACTAATGCACCGAATCCCATCAGAACTCCGCAGTTAAGCGTGCTTGGGCGAGAGTAGTACTAGGATGGGTGACCTCCTGGGAAGTCCTCGTGTTGCACTCGTGTTTTTGCTCTTTTGTTTTTCTTATTCGTTTTTTCTCTTTACCGCTTTTAACGTTAAGGCGTCCCTCGCTTGCACCGCACCGGGGAACCCACTAACGTGACTGCCGACATAACTTTTCGCCTCTCTTGTTCAAGGAAGTGAACACCTTAAGTGATTTCTTCGCGCTTAGTTCTTCGGGTGCGATCATACCAGCACTAATGCACCGGATCCCATCAGAACTCCGCAGTTAAGCCTGCTTGGGCGAGAGTAGTACTAGGATGGGTGACCTCCTGGGAAGTCCTCGTGTTGCACTCGTGTTTTTGCTCTTTTGTTTTTCTTATTCGTTTTTTCTCTTTACCGCTTTTAACGTTAAGGCGTCCCTCGCTTGCACCGCACCGGGGGACCCACTAACGTGAGTGCCGACATAACTTTTCACCTCTCTTGTTCAAGCAAGTGAACACCTTAAGTGATTTCTTCGCGCTTAGGACTTCGGGTGCGATCATACCAGCACTAATGCACCGGATCCCATCAGAACTCCGCAGTTAAGCGTGCTTGGGCGAGAGTAGTAATAGGGTGGGTGACCTCCTGGGAAGTCCTCGTGTTGCACTCGTGTTTTTGCCATTTTGTTTTTCTTATTCGTTTTTTCTCGTTACCGCTTTTAACGTTAAGACGTCCCTCGCTTGCACCGCGTCAGGGGACCCACGAACGTGGCTGCCGACATAACTTTTCGCCTCTCTTGTTCAAGGAAGTGAACACCTTAAGTGATTTTTTCGCGCTTAGGACTTCGGGTGCGATCATACCAGCACTAATGCACCGGATCCCATCGGAACTCCGCAGTTAAGCGTGCTTGGGCGAGAGTAGTACTAGGATGGGTGACCTCCTGGGAAGTCCTCGTGTTGCACTCGTGTTTTTGCTCTTTTGTTTTTCTTATTCGTTTTTTCTCTTTACCGCTTTTAACGTTAAGGCGTCCCTCGCTTGCACCGCACCGGGGAACCCACTAACGTGACTGGCGACATAAGTTTTCGCCTCTCTTGTTCAAGGAAGTGAACACCTTAAGTGATTTCTTCGCGCTTAGTTCTTCGGGTGCGATCATACCAGCACTAATGCACCGGATCCCATCAGAACTCCGCAGTTAAGCCTGCTTGGGCGAGAGTAGTACTAGGATGGGTGACCTCCTGGGAAGTCCTCGTGTTGCACTCGTGTTTTTGCCCTTTTGTTTTTCTTATTCGTTTTTTCTCTTTACCGCTTTTAACGTTAAGGCGTCCCTCGCTTGCACCGCACCGGGGGACCCACTAACGTGAGTGCCGACATAACTTTTCACCTCTCTTGTTCAAGCAAGTGAACACCTTAAGTGATTTCTTCGCGCTTAGGACTTCGGGTGCGATCATACCAGCACTAATGCACCGGATCCCATCAGAACTCCGCAGTTAAGCGTGCTTGGGCGAGAGTAGTACTAGGATCGGTGACCTCCTGGGAAGTCCTCGTGTTGCACTCGTGTTTTTGCTCTTTTGTTTTTCTTATTCGTTTTTTCTCTTTACCGCTTTTAACGTTAAGGCGTCCCTCGCTTGCACCGTGTCAGGGGACCCACGAGCGTGGCTGCCGACATAACTTTTCGCCTCTCTTGTTCAAGGAAGTGAACACCTTAAGTGATTTCTTCGCGCTTAGGACTTCGGGTGCGATCATACCTGCACTAATGCACCGGATCCCATCAGAACTCTGTAGTTAAGCGTGCTTAGGCGAGAGTAGTACTAGGATGGGTGACCTCCTGGGAAGTCCTTGTGTTGCACTCGTGTTTTTGCCCTTTTGTTTTTCTTATTCGTTTTTTCTCTTTACCGCTTTTAACGTTAAGGCGTCCCTCGCTTGCACCGCACCGGGGGACCCACTAACTTGACTGCCGACATAACTTTTCACCTCTCTTGTTCAAGCAAGTGAACACCTTAAGTGATTTCTTCGCGCTTAGGATATCGGGTGCGATCATACCAGCACTAATGCACCGGATCCCATCAGAACTCCGCAGTTAAGCGTGCTTGGGCGAGAGTAGTACTAGGATGGATGACCTCCTGGGAAGTCCTCGTGTTGCACTCGTGTTTTTGCCCTTTTGTTTTTCTTATTCGTTTTTTCTCTTTACCGCTTTTAACGTTAAGGCGTCCCTCGCTTGCACCGCACCGGGGGACCCACTAACGTGACTGCCGACATAACTTTTCACCTCTCTTGTTCAAGCAAGTGAACACCTTAAGTGATTTCTTCGCGCTTAGGATATCGGGTGCGATCATACCAGAACTAATGCACAGGATCCAATCAGAACTCCGCAATTAAGCGTGCTTGGGCGAGAGGAGTACTAGGATGGGTGACCTCCTGGGAAGTCCTCGTGTTGCACTCGTGTTTTTGCTCTTTTGTTTTTCTTATTCATTTTTTCTCTTTACCGCTTTTAACGTTAAGGCGTCCCTCGCTTGCACCGCACCCGGGGACCCACTAACGTGACTGCCGACATAACTTTTCGCCTCTCTTGTTCAAGGAAGTGAACACCTTAAGTGATTTCTTCGCGCTTAGTTCTTCGGGTGCGATCATACCAGCACTAATGCACCGGATCCCATCAGAACTCCGCAGTTAAGCGTGCTTGGGCGAGAGTAGTACTAGGATGGGTGACCTCCTTGGAAGTCCTCGTGTTGCACTCAATTTTTTTGCTCTTTCGTTTTTCTTTTTCGTTTTTTCTCTTTACCGCTTTTAACGTTAAGGCGTCTCTCGCTTGCACCGCACCGGGGGACCCACTAACGTGACTGCCGACATAACTTTTCACCTCTCTTGTTCAAGCAAGTGAACACCTTAAGTGATTTCTTCACGCTTAGGATGTCGGGTGCGATCATACCAGCACTAATGCACCGGATCCCATCAGAACTCCGCAGTTAAGCGTGCTTGGGCGAGAGTAGTACTCGGGTGGGTGACCTCCTGGGAAGTCCTCGTGTTGCACTCGTGTTTTTGCTCTTTTGTTTTTCTTATTCGTTTTTTCTCTTTACCGCTTTTAACGTTAAGGCGTCCCTCGCTTGCACCGCACCGGGGGACCCACTAACGTGACTGCCGACATAACTTTTCACCTCTCTTGTTCAAGCAAGTGAACACCTTAAGTGATTTCTTCGCGCTTAGTTCTTCGGGTGCGATCATACCAGCACTAATGCACCGGATCCCATCAGAACTCCGCAGTTAAGCGTGCTTGGGCGAGAGTAGTACTAGGATGGGTGACCTCCTTGGAAGTCCTCGTGTAGCACTCATGTTTTTGCTCTTTCGTTTTTCTTTTTCGTTTTTTCTCTTTACCGCTTTTAAGGTTCAGGCGTCCCTCGCTTGCACCGCACCGGGGGACCCACTAACGTGACTGCCGACATAACTTTTCACCTCTCTTGTTCAAGCAAGTGAACACCTTAAGTGATTTCTTCGCGCTTAGGATGTCGGGTGCGATCATACCAGCACTAATGCACCGGATCCCATCAGAACTCCGCAGTTAAGCGTGCTTGGGCGAGAGTAGTACTCGGGTGGGTGACCTCCTGGGAAGTCCTCGTGTTGCACTCGTGTTTTTGCTCTTTTGTTTTTCTTATTCGTTTTTTCTCTTTACCGCTTTTAACGTTAAGGCGTCCCTCGCTTGCACCGCACCGGGGGACCCACTAACGTGACTGCCGACATAACTTTTCACCTCTCTTGTTCAAGCAAGTGAACACCTTAAGTGATTTCTTCGCGCTTAGGATGTCGGGTTCGATCATACCAGCACTAATGCACCGGATCCCATCAGAACTCCGCAGTTAAGCGTGCTTGGGCGAGAGTAGTACTAGGATGGGTGACGTCCTGGGAAGTCCTCGGGTTGCACTCGTGTTTTTGCTCTTTTGTTTTTCTTATTCGTTTTTTCTCTTTACCGCTTTTAACGTTAAGGCGTCCCTCGCTTGCACCGCACCGGGGGACCCACTAACGTGACTGCCGACATAACTTTTCACCTCTCTTGTTCAAGGAAGTGAACACCTTAAGTGATTTCTTCGCGCTTAGGACTTCGGGTGCGATCATACCAGCACTAATGCACCGGATCCCATCAGAACTCTGTAGTTAAGCGTGCTTGGGCGAGAGTAGTACTAGGATGGGTGACGTCCTGGGAAGTCCTCGGGTTGCACTCGTGTTTTTGCTCTTTTGTTTTTCTTATTCGTTTTTTCTCTTTACCGCTTTTAACGTTAAGGCGTCCCTCGCTTGCACCGCACCGGGGGACCCACTAACGTGACTGCCGACATAACTTTTCACCTCTCTTGTTCAAGCAAGTGAACACCTTAAGTGATTTCTTCGCGCTTAGGATATCGGGTGCGATCATACCAGCACTAATGCACTGGATCCCATCAGAACTCCGCAGTTAACCGTGCTTGGGCGAGAGTAGTACTAGGGTGGGTGACCTCCTGGGAAGTCCTCGTGTTGCACTCGTGTTTTTGCCCTTTTGTTTTTCTTATTCGTTTTTTCTCTTTACCGCTTTTAACGTTAAGACGTCCCTCGCTTGCACCGCGTCAGGGGACCCACGAACGTGGCTGCCGACATAACTTTTCACCTCTCTTGTTCAAGGAAGTGAACACCTTAAGTGATTTTTTCGCGCTTAGGACTTCGGGTGCGATCATACCAGCACTAATGCACCGGATCCCATCAGAACTCCGCAGTTAAGCGTGCTTGGGCGAGAGTAGTACTAGGATGGGTGACCTCCTGGGAAGTCCTCGTGTTGCACTCGTGTTTTTGCTCTTTTGTTTTTCTTATTCGTTTTTTCTCTTTACCGCTTTTAACGTTAAGGCGTCCCTCGCTTGCACCGCACCGGGGAACCCACTAACGTGACTGCCGACATAACTTTTCGCCTCTCTTGTTCAAGGAAGTGAACACCTTAAGTGATTTCTTCGCGCTTAGGACTTCGGGTGCGATCATACCAGCACTAATGCACCGGATCCCATCAGAACTCCGCAGTTAAGCCTGCTTGGGCGAGAGTAGTACTAGGATGGGTGACCTCCTGGGAAGTCCTCGTGTTGCACTCGTGTTTTTGCTCTTTTGTTTTTCTTATTCGTTTTTTCTCTTTACCGCTTTTAACGTTAAGGCGTCCCTCGCTTGCACCGCACCGGGGGACCCACTAACGTGACTGCCGACATAACTTTTCACCTCTCTTGTTCAAGGAAGTGAACACCTTAAGTGATTTCTTCGCGCTTAGGACTTCGGGTGCGATCATACCAGCACTAATGCACCGGATCCCATCAGAACTCTGTAGTTAAGCGTGCTTGGGCGAGAGTAGTACTAGGATGGGTGACGTCCTGGGAAGTCCTCGGGTTGCACTCGTGTTTTTGCTCTTTTGTTTTTCTTATTCGTTTTTTCTCTTTACCGCTTTTAACGTTAAGGCGTCCCTCGCTTGCACCGCACCGGGGGACCCACTAACGTGACTGCCGACATAACTTTTCACCTCTCTTGTTCAAGCAAGTGAACACCTTAAGTGATTTCTTCGCGCTTAGGATATCGGGTGCGATCATACCAGCACTAATGCACTGGATCCCATCAGAACTCCGCAGTTAACCGTGCTTGGGCGAGAGTAGTACTAGGGTGGGTGACCTCCTGGGAAGTCCTCGTGTTGCACTCGTGTTTTTGCCCTTTTGTTTTTCTTATTCGTTTTTTCTCTTTACCGCTTTTAACGTTAAGACGTCCCTCGCTTGCACCGCGTCAGGGGACCCACGAACGTGGCTGCCGACATAACTTTTCGCCTCTCTTGTTCAAGGAAGTGAACACCTTAAGTGATTTTTTCGCGCTTAGGACTTCGGGTGCGATCATACCAGCACTAATGCACCGGATCCCATCAGAACTCCGCAGTTAAGCGTGCTTGGGCGAGAGTAGTACTAGGATGGGTGACCTCCTGGGAAGTCCTCGTGTTGCACTCGTGTTTTTGCTCTTTTGTTTTTCTTATTCGTTTTTTCTCTTTACCGCTTTTAACGTTAAGGCGTCCCTCGCTTGCACCGCACCGGGGGACCCACTAACGTGACTGCCGACATAACTTTTCACCTCTCTTGTTCAAGCAAGTGAACACCTTAAGTGATTTCTTCGCGCTTAGGATATCGGGTGCGATCATACCAGCACTAATGCACCGGATCCCATCAGAACTCCGCAGTTAAGCCTGCTTGGGCGAGAGTAGTACTAGGATGGGTGACCTCCTGGGAAGTCCTCGTGTTGCACTCGTGTTTTTGCCCTTTTGTTTTTCTTATTCGTTTTTTCTCTTTACCGCTTTTAACGTTAAGACGTCCCTCGCTTGCACCGCGTCAGGGGACCCACGAACGTGGCTGCCGACATAACTTTTCGCCTCTCTTGTTCAAGGAAGTGAACACCTTAAGTGATTTTTTCGCGCTTAGGACTTCGGGTGCGATCATACCAGCACTAATGCACCGGATCCCATCAGAACTCCGCAGTTAAGCGTGCTTGGGCGAGAGTAGTACTAGGATGGGTGACCTCCTGGGAAGTCCTCGTGTTGCACTCGTGTTTTTGCTCTTTTGTTTTTCTTATTCGTTTTTTCTCTTTACCGCTTTTAACGTTAAGGCGTCCCTCGCTTGCACCGCACCGGGGAACCCACTAACGTGACTGCCGACATAACTTTTCGCCTCTCTTGTTCAAGGAAGTGAACACCTTAAGTGATTTCTTCGCGCTTAGGACTTCGGGTGCGATCATACCAGCACTAATGCACCGGATCCCATCAGAACTCCGCAGTTAAGCCTGCTTGGGCGAGAGTAGTACTAGGATGGGTGACCTCCTGGGAAGTCCTCGTGTTGCACTCGTGTTTTTGCTCTTTTGTTTTTCTTATTCGTTTTTTCTCTTTACCGCTTTTAACGTTAAGGCGTCCCTCGCTTGCACCGCACCGGGGGACCCACTAACGTGACTGCCGACATAACTTTTCACCTCTCTTGTTCAAGGAAGTGAACACCTTAAGTGATTTCTTCGCGCTTAGGACTTCGGGTGCGATCATACCAGCACTAATGCACCGGATCCCATCAGAACTCCGCAGTTAAGCCTGCTTGGGCGAGAGTAGTACTAGGATGGGTGACCTCCTGGGAAGTCCTCGTGTTGCACTCGTGTTTTTGCTCTTTTGTTTTTCTTATTCGTTTTTTCTCTTTACCGCTTTTAACGTTAAGGTGTCCCTCGCTTGCACCGCACCGGGGAACCCACTAACGTGACTGCCGACATAACTTTTCACCTCTCTTGTTCAAGGAAGTGAACACCTTAAGTGATTTCTTCGCGCTTAGGACTTCGGGTGCGATCATACCAGCACTAATGCACCGGATCCCATCAGAACTCCGCAGTTAAGCGTGCTTGGGCGAGAGTAGTACTAGGATGGGTGACCTCCTGGGAAGTCCTCGTGTTGCACTCGTGTTTTTGCTCTTTTGTTTTTCTTATTCGTTTTTTCTCTTTACCGCTTTTAACGTTAAGGCGTCCCTCGCTTGCACCGCATCGGGGGACCCACTAACGTGAGTGCCGACATAACTTTTCGCCTCTCTTGTTCAAGGAAGTGAACACCTTAAGTGATTTCTTCGCGCTTAGGACTTCGGGTGCGATCATACCAGCACTAATGCACCGGATCCCATCAGAACTCCGCAGTTAAGCGTGCTTGGGCGAGAGTAGTACTAGGATGGGTGACCTCCTGGGAAGTCCTCGTGTTGCACTCGTGTTTTTGCTCTTTTGTTTTTCTTATTCATTTTTTCTCTTTACCGCTTTTAACGTTAAGGCGTCCCTCGCTTGCACCGCACCGGGGAACCCACTAACGTGACTGGCGACATAAGTTTTCGCCTCTCTTGTTCAAGGAAGTGAACACCTTAAGTGATTTCTTCGCGCTTAGTTCTTCGGGTGCGATCATACCAGCACTAATGCACCGGATCCCATCAGAACTCCGCAGTTAAGCCTGCTTGGGCGAGAGTAGTACTAGGATGGGTGACCTCCTGGGAAGTCCTCGTGTTGCACTCGTGTTTTTGCCATTTTGTTTTTCTTATTCGTTTTTTCTCGTTACCGCTTTTAACGTTAAGACGTCCCTCGCTTGCACCGCGTCAGGGGACCCACGAACGTGAGTGCCGACATAACTTTTCGCCTCTCTTGTTCAAGCAAGTGAACACCTTAAGTGATTTTTTCGCGCTTAGGACTTCGGGTGCGATCATACCAGCACTAATGCACCGGATCCCATCGGAACTCCGCAGTTAAGCGTGCTTGGGCGAGAGTAGTACTAGGATGGGTGACCTCCTGGGAAGTCCTCGTGTTGCACTCGTGTTTTTGCTCTTTTGTTTTTCTTATTCATTTTTTCTCTTTACCGCTTTTAACGTTAAGGCGTCCCTCGCTTGCACCGCACCGGGGAACCCACTAACGTGACTGGCGACATAACTTTTCGCCTCTCTTGTTCAAGGAAGTGAACACCTTAAGTGATTTCTTCGCGCTTAGTTCTTCGGGTGCGATCATACCAGCACTAATGCACCGGATCCCATCAGAACTCCGCAGTTAAGCCTGCTTGGGCGAGAGTAGTACTAGGATGGGTGACCTCCTGGGAAGTCCTCGTGTTGCACTCGTGTTTTTGCTCTTTTGTTTTTCTTATTCGTTTTTTCTCTTTACCGCTTTTAACGTTAAGGCGTCCCTCGCTTGCACCGCACCGGGGGACCCACTAACGTGACTGCCGACATAACTTTTCACCTCTCTTGTTCAAGCAAGTGAACACCTTAAGTGATTTCTTCGCGCTTAGGACTTCGGGTGCGATCATACCAGCACTAATGCACCGGATCCCATCAGAACTCCGCAGTTAAGCGTGCTTGGGCGAGAGTAGTACTAGGATGGGTGACCTCCTGGGAAGTCCTCGTGTTGCACTCGTGTTTTTTCCCTTTTGTTTTTCTTATTCGTTTTTTCTCTTTACCGCTTTTAACGTTAAGGCGTCCCTCGCTTGCACCGTGTCAGGGGACCCACGAGCGTGGCTGCCGACATAACTTTTCGCCTCTCTTGTTCAAGGAAGTGAACACCTTAAGTGATTTCTTCGCGCTTAGGACTTCGGGTGCGATCATACCTGCACTAATGCACCGGATCCCATCAGAACTCTGTAGTTAAGCGTGCTTAGGCGAGAGTAGTACTAGGATGGGTGACCTCCTGGGAAGTCCTTGTGTTGCACTCGTGTTTTTGCCCTTTTGTTTTTCTTATTCGTTTTTTCTCTTTACCGCTTTTAACGTTAAGGCGTCCCTCGCTTGCACCGCACCGGGGGACCCACTAACTTGACTGCCGACATAACTTTTCACCTCTCTTGTTCAAGCAAGTGAACACCTTAAGTGATTTCTTCGCGCTTAGGATATCGGGTGCGATCATACCAGCACTAATGCACCGGATCCCATCAGAACTCCGCAGTTAAGCGTGCTTGGGCGAGAGTAGTACTAGGATGGATGACCTCCTGGGAAGTCCTCGTGTTGCACTCGTGTTTTTGCCCTTTTGTTTTTCTTATTCGTTTTTTCTCTTTACCGCTTTTAACGTTAAGGCGTCCCTCGCTTGCACCGCACCGGGGGACCCACTAACGTGACTGCCGACATAACTTTTCACCTCTCTTGTTCAAGCAAGTGAACACCTTAAGTGATTTCTTCGCGCTTAGGATATCGGGTGCGATCATACCAGAACTAATGCACAGGATCCAATCAGAACTCCGCAATTAAGCGTGCTTGGGCGAGAGTAGTACTAGGATGGGTGACCTCCTGGGAAGTCCTTGTGTTGCACTCGTGTTTTTGCCCTTTTGTTTTTCTTATTCGTTTTTTCTCTTTACCGCTTTTAACGTTAAGGCGTCCCTCGCTTGCACCGCACCGGGGGACCCACTAACTTGACTGCCGACATAACTTTTCACCTCTCTTGTTCAAGCAAGTGAACACCTTAAGTGATTTCTTCGCGCTTAGGATATCGGGTGCGATCATACCAGCACTAATGCACCGGATCCCATCAGAACTCCGCAGTTAAGCGTGCTTGGGCGAGAGTAGTACTAGGATGGATGACCTCCTGGGAAGTCCTCGTGTTGCACTCGTGTTTTTGCCCTTTTGTTTTTCTTATTTGTTTTTTCTCTTTACCGCTTTTAACGTTAAGGCGTCCCTCGCTTGCACCGCACCGGGGGACCCACTAACGTGACTGCCGACATAACTTTTCACCTCTCTTGTTCAAGCAAGTGAACACCTTAAGTGATTTCTTCGCGCTTAGGATATCGGGTGCGATCATACCAGAACTAATGCACAGGATCCAATCAGAACTCCGCAATTAAGCGTGCTTGGGCGAGAGGAGTACTAGGATGGGTGACCTCCTGGGAAGTCCTCGTGTTGCACTCGTGTTTTTGCTCTTTTGTTTTTCTTATTCATTTTTTCTCTTTACCGCTTTTAACGTTAAGGCGTCCCTCGCTTGCACCGCACCCGGGGACCCACTAACGTGACTGCCGACATAACTTTTCGCCTCTCTTGTTCAAGGAAGTGAACACCTTAAGTGATTTCTTCGCGCTTAGTTCTTCGGGTGCGATCATACCAGCACTAATGCACCGGATCCCATCAGAACTCCGCATTTAAGCGTGCTTGGGCGAGAGTAGTACTAGGATGGGTGACCTCCTTGGAAGTCCTCGTGTTGCACTCAATTTTTTTGCTCTTTCGTTTTTCTTTTTCGTTTTTTCTCTTTACCGCTTTTAACGTTAAGGCGTCTCTCGCTTGCACCGCACCGGGGGACCCACTAACGTGACTGCCGACATAACTTTTCACCTCTCTTGTTCAAGCAAGTGAACACCTTAAGTGATTTCTTCACGCTTAGGATGTCGGGTGCGATCATACCAGCACTAATGCACCAGATCCCATCAGAACTCCGCAGTTAAGCGTGCTTGGGCGAGAGTAGTACTCGGGTGGGTGACCTCCTGGGAAGTCCTCGTGTTGCACTCGTGTTTTTGCTCTTTTGTTTTTCTTATTCGTTTTTTCTCTTTACCGCTTTTAACGTTAAGGCGTCCCTCGCTTGCACCGCACCGGGGGACCCACTAACGTGACTGCCGACATAACTTTTCACCTCTCTTGTTCAAGCAAGTGAACACCTTAAGTGATTTCTTCGCGCTTAGGATGTCGGGTGCGATCATACCAGCACTAATGCAACGGATCCCATCAGAACTCCGCAGTTAAGCGTGCTTGGGCGGGAGTAGTACTCGGGTGGGAGACCTCCTGGGAAGTCCTCGTGTTGCACTCGTGTTTTTGCTCTTTTGTTTTTCTTATTCGTTTTTTCTCTTTACCGCTTTTAACGTTAAGGCGTCCCTCGCTTGCACCGCACCGGGGGACCCACTAACGTGACTGCCGACATAACTTTTCACCTCTCTTGTTCAAGCAAGTGAACACCTTAAGTGATTTCTTCGCGCTTAGGATGTCGGGTTCGATCATACCAGCACTAATGCACCGGATCCCATCAGAACTCCGCAGTTAAGCGTGCTTGGGCGAGAGTAGTACTAGGATGGGTGACGTCCTGGGAAGTCCTCGGGTTGCACTCGTGTTTTTGCTCTTTTGTTTTTCTTATTCGTTTTTTCTCTTTACCGCTTTTAACGTTAAGGCGTCCCTCGCTTGCACCGCACCGGGGGACCCACTAACGTGACTGCCGACATAACTTTTCACCTCTCTTGTTCAAGCAAGTGAACACCTTAAGTGATTTCTTCGCGCTTAGGATATCGGGTGCGATCATACCAGCACTAATGCACCGGATCCCATCAGAACTCCGCAGTTAAGCGTGCTTGGGCGAGAGTAGTACTAGGATGGGTGACCTCCTGGGAAGTCCTCGTGTTGCACTCGTGTTTTTGCTCTTTTGTTTTTCTTATTCGTTTTTTCTCTTTACCGCTTTTAACGTTAAGGCGTCCCTCGCTTGCACCGCACCGGGGGCCCCACTAACGTGACTGCCGACATAACTTTTCACCTCTCTTGTTCAAGCAAGTGAACACCTTAAGTGATTTCTTCGCGCTTAGGATATCGGGTGCGATCATACCAGCACTAATGCACCGGATCCCATCAGAACTCCGCAGTTAAGCGTGCTTGGGCGAGAGTAGTACTAGGGTGGGTGACCTCCTGGGAAGTCCTCGTGTTGCACTCGTGTTTTTGCCCTTTTGTTTTTCTTATTCGTTTTTTCTCTTTACCGCTTTTAACGTTAAGACGTCCCTCGCTTGCACCGCGTCAGGGGACCCACGAACGTGGCTGCCGACATAACTTTTCGCCTCTCTTGTTCAAGGAAGTGAACACCTTAAGTGATTTTTTCGCGCTTAGGACTTCGGGTGCGATCATACCAGCACTAATGCACCGGATCCCATCAGAACTCCGCAGTTAAGCGTGCTTGGGCGAGAGTAGTACTAGGATGGGTGACCTCCTGGGAAGTCCTCGTGTTGCACTCGTGTTTTTGCTCTTTTGTTTTTCTTATTCGTTTTTTCTCTTTACCGCTTTTAACGTTAAGGCGTCCCTCGCTTGCACCGCACCGGGGAACCCACTAACGTGACTGCCGACATAACTTTTCGCCTCTCTTGTTCAAGGAAGTGAACACCTTAAGTGATTTCTTCGCGCTTAGTTCTTCGGGTGCGATCATACCAGCACTAATGCACCGGATCCCATCAGAACTCCGCAGTTAAGCCTGCTTGGGCGAGAGTAGTACTAGGATGGGTGACCTCCTGGGAAGTCCTCGTGTTGCACTCGTGTTTTTGCTCTTTTGTTTTTCTTATTCGTTTTTTCTCTTTACCGCTTTTAACGTTAAGGCGTCCCTCGCTTGCACCGCACCGGGGGACCCACTAACGTGAGTGCCGACATAACTTTTCACCTCTCTTGTTCAAGCAAGTGAACACCTTAAGTGATTTCTTCGCGCTTAGGACTACGGGTGCGATCATACCAGCACTAATGCACCGGATCCCATCAGAACTCCGCAGTTAAGCGTGCTTGGGTGAGAGTAGTACTAGGATGGGTGACCTCCTGGGAAGTCCTCGTGTTGCACTCGTGTTTTTGCTCTTTTGTTTTTCTTATTCGTTTTTTCTCTTTACCGCTTTTAACGTTAAGGCGTCCCTCGCTTGCACCGCCCCGGGGGACCCACTAACGTGAGTGCCGACATAACTTTTCACCTCTCTTGTTCAAGCAAGTGAACACCTTAAGTGATTTCTTCGCGCTTAGGACTTCGGGTGCGATCATACCAGCACTAATGCACCGGATCCCATCAGAACTCCGCAGTTAAGCGTGCTTGGGCGAGAGTAGTACTAGGATGGGTGACCTCCTGGGAAGTCCTCGTGTTGCACTCGTGTTTTTGCTCTTTTGTTTTTCTTATTCGTTTTTTCTCTTTACCGCTTTTAACGTTAAGGCGTCCCTCGCTTGCACCGTGTCAGGGGACCCACGAGCGTGGCTGCCGACATAACTTTTCGCCTCTCTTGTTCAAGGAAGTGAACACCTTAAGTGATTTCTTCGCGCTTAGGACTTCGGGTGCGATCATACCTGCACTAATGCACCGGATCCCATCAGAACTCTGTAGTTAAGCGTGCTTAGGCGAGAGTAGTACTAGGATGGGTGACCTCCTGGGAAGTCCTTGTGTTGCACTCGTGTTTTTGCCCTTTTGTTTTTCTTATTCGTTTTTTCTCTTTACCGCTTTTAACGTTAAGGCGTCCCTCGCTTGCACCGCACCGGGGGACCCACTAACTTGACTACCGACATAACTTTTCACCTCTCTTGTTCAAGCAAGTGAACACCTTAAGTGATTTCTTCGCGCTTAGGATATCGGGTGCGATCATACCAGCACTAATGCACCGGATCCCATCAGAACTCCGCAGTTAAGCGTGCTTGGGCTAGAGTAGTACTAGGATGGATGACCTCCTGGGAAGTCCTCGTGTTGCACTCGTGTTTTTGCCCTTTTGTTTTTCTTATTCGTTTTTTCTCTTTACCGCTTTTAACGTTAAGGCGTCCCTCGCTTGCACCGCACCGGGGGACCCACTAACGTGACTGCCGACATAACTTTTCACCTCTCTTGTTCAAGCAAGTGAACACCTTAAGTGATTTCTTCGCGCTTAGGATATCGGGTGCGATCATACCAGAACTAATGCACAGGATCCAATCAGAACTCCGCAATTAAGCGTGCTTGGGCGAGAGGAGTACTAGGATGGGTAACCTCCTGGGAAGTCCTCGTGTTGCACTCGTGTTTTTGCTCTTTTGTTTTTCTTATTCATTTTTTCTCTTTACCGCTTTTAACGTTAAGGCGTCCCTCGCTTGCACCGCACCCGGGGACCCACTAACGTGACTGCCGACATAACTTTTCGCCTCTCTTGTTCAAGGAAGTGAACACCTTAAGTGATTTCTTCGCGCTTAGTTCTTCGGGTGCGATCATACCAGCACTAATGCACCGGATCCCATCAGAACTCCGCAGTTAAGCGTGCTTGGGCGAGAGTAGTACTAGGATGGGTGACCTCCTTGGAAGTCCTCGTGTTGCACTCCATTTTTTTGCTCTTTCGTTTTTCTTTTTCGTTTTTTCTCTTTACCGCTTTTAACGTTAAGGCGTCTCTCGCTTGCACCGCACCGGGGGACCCACTAACGTGACTGCCGACATAACTTTTCACCTCTCTTGTTCAAGCAAGTGAACACCTTAAGTGATTTCTTCACGCTTAGGATGTCGGGTGCGATCATACCAGCACTAATGCACCGGATCCCATCAGAACTCCGCAGTTAAGCGTGCTTGGGCGAGAGTAGTACTCGGGTGGGTGACCTCCTGGGAAGTCCTCGTGTTGCACTCGTGTTTTTGCTCTTTTGTTTTTCTTATTCGTTTTTTCTCTTTACCGCTTTTAACGTTAAGGCGTCCCTCGCTTGCACCGCACCGGGGGACCCACTAACGTGAGTGCCGACATAACTTTTCACCTCTCTTGTTCAAGCAAGTGAACACCTTAAGTGATTTCTTCGCGCTTAGGATGTCGGGTGCGATCATACCAGCACTAATGCACCGGATCCCATCAGAACTCCGCAGTTAAGCGTGCTTGGGCGAGAGTAGTACTAGGATGGGTGACCTCCTTGGAAGTCCTCGTGTTGCACTCCATTTTTTTGCTCTTTCGTTTTTCTTTTTCGTTTTTTCTCTTTACCGCTTTTAACGTTAAGGCGTCTCTCGCTTGCACCGCACCGGGGGACCCACTAACGTGACTGCCGACATAACTTTTCACCTCTCTTGTTCAAGCAAGTGAACACCTTAAGTGATTTCTTCGCGCTTAGGATGTCGGGTGCGATCATACCAGCACTAATGCACCGGATCCCATCAGAACTCCGCAGTTAAGCGTGCTTGGGCGAGAGTAGTACTAGGATGGGTGACCTCCTGGGAAGTCCTCGTGTTGCACTCGTGTTTTTGCTCTTTTGTTTTTCTTATTCGTTTTTTCTCTTTACCGCTTTTAACGTTAAGGCGTCCCTCGCTTGCACCGCACCGGGGGACCCACTAACGTGAGTGCCGACATAACTTTTCACCTCTCTTGTTCAAGCAAGTGAACACCTTAAGTGATTTCTTCGCGCTTAGGACTTCGGGTGCGATCATACCAGCACTAATGCACCGGATCCCATCAGAACTCCGCAGTTAAGCGTGCTTGGGCGAGAGTAGTACTAGGGTGGGTGACCTCCTGGGAAGTCCTCGTGTTGCACTCGTGTTTTTGCCATTTTGTTTTTCTTATTCGTTTTTTCTCGTTACCGCTTTTAACGTTAAGACGTCCCTCGCTTGCACCGCGTCAGGGGACCCACGAACGTGGCTGCCGACATAACTTTTCGCCTCTCTTGTTCAAGGAAGTGAACACCTTAAGTGATTTTTTCGCGCTTAGGACTTCGGGTGCGATCATACCAGCACTAATGCACCGGATCCCATCGGAACTCCGCAGTTAAGCGTGCTTGGGCGAGAGTAGTACTAGGATGGGTGACCTCCTGGGAAGTCCTCGTGTTGCACTCGTGTTTTTGCTCTTTTGTTTTTCTTATTCGTTTTTTCTCTTTACCGCTTTTAACGTTAAGGCGTCCCTCGCTTGCACCGCACCGGGGAACCCACTAACGTGACTGGCGACATAAGTTTTCGCCTCTCTTGTTCAAGGAAGTGAACACCTTAAGTGATTTCTTCGCGCTTAGTTCTTCGGGTGCGATCATACCAGCACTAATGCACCGGATCCCATCAGAACTCCGCAGTTAAGCCTGCTTGGGCGAGAGTAGTACTAGGATGGGTGACCTCCTGGGAAGTCCTCGTGTTGCACTCGTGTTTTTGCTCTTTTGTTTTTCTTATTCGTTTTTTCTCTTTACCGCTTTTAACGTTAAGGCGTCCCTCGCTTGCACCGCACCGGGGGACCCACTAACGTGAGTGCCGACATAACTTTTCACCTCTCTTGTTCAAGCAAGTGAACACCTTAAGTGATTTCTTCGCGCTTAGGACTTCGGGTGCGATCATACCAGCACTAATGCACCGGATCCCATCAGAACTCCGCAGTTAAGCGTGCTTGGGCGAGAGTAGTACTAGGATGGGTGACCTCCTGGGAAGTCCTCGTGTTGCACTCGTTTTTTTGCTCTTTTGTTTTTCTTATTCGTTTTTTCTCTTTACCGCTTTTAACGTTAAGGCGTCCCTCGCTTGCACCGTGTCAGGGGACCCACGAGCGTGGCTGCCGACATAACTTTTCGCCTCTCTTGTTCAAGGAAGTGAACACCTTAAGTGATTTCTTCGCGCTTAGGACTTCGGGTGCGATCATACCTGCACTAATGCACCGGATCCCATCAGAACTCTGTAGTTAAGCGTGCTTGGGCAAGAGTAGTACTAGGATGGGTGACCTCCTGGGAAGTCCTCGTGTTGCACTCGTGTTTTTGCCCTTTTGTTTTTCTTATTCGTTTTTTCTCTTTACCGCTTTTAACGTTAAGGCGTCCCTCGCTTGCACCGCACCGGGGGACCCACTAACGTGACTGCCGACATAACTTTTCACCTCTCTTGTTCAAGCAAGTGAACACCTTAAGTGATTTCTTCGCGCTTAGGACTTCGGGTGCGATCATACCAGCACTAATGCACCGGATCCCATCAGAACTCCGCAGTTAAGCGTGCTTGGGCGAGAGTAGTACTAGGATCGGTGACCTCCTGGGAAGTCCTCGTGTTGCACTCGTGTTTTTGCTCTTTTGTTTTTCTTATTCGTTTTTTCTCTTTACCGCTTTTAACGTTAAGGCGTCCCTCGCTTGCACCGCACCCGGGGACCCACTAACGTGACTGCCGACATAACTTTTCGCCTCTCTTGTTCAAGGAAGTGAACACCTTAAGTGATTTCTTCGCGCTTAGTTCTTCGGGTGCGATCATACCAGCACTAATGCACCGGATCCCATCAGAACTCCGCAGTTAAGCGTGCTTGGGCGAGAGTAGTACTAGGATGGGTGACCTCCTTGGAAGTCCTCGTGTTGCACTCCATTTTTTTGCTCTTTCGTTTTTCTTTTTCGTTTTTTCTCTTTACCGCTTTTAACGTTAAGGCGTCTCTCGCTTGCACCGCACCGGGGGACCCACTAACGTGACTGCCGACATAACTTTTCACCTCTCTTGTTCAAGCAAGTGAACACCTTAAGTGATTTCTTCACGCTTAGGATGTCGGGTGCGATCATACCAGCACTAATGCACCGGATCCCATCAGAACTCCGCAGTTAAGCGTGCTTGGGCGAGAGTAGTACTCGGGTGGGTGACCTCCTGGGAAGTCCTCGTGTTGCACTCGTGTTTTTGCTCTTTTGTTTTTCTTATTCGTTTTTTCTCTTTACCGCTTTTAACGTTAAGGCGTCCCTCGCTTGCACCGCACCGGGGGACCCACTAACGTGAGTGCCGACATAACTTTTCACCTCTCTTGTTCAAGCAAGTGAACACCTTAAGTGATTTCTTCGCGCTTAGGATGTCGGGTGCGATCATACCAGCACTAATGCACCGGATCCCATCAGAACTCCGCAGTTAAGCGTGCTTGGGCGAGAGTAGTACTAGGATGGGTGACCTCCTTGGAAGTCCTCGTGTTGCACTCCATTTTTTTGCTCTTTCGTTTTTCTTTTTCGTTTTTTCTCTTTACCGCTTTTAACGTTAAGGCGTCTCTCGCTTGCACCGCACCGGGGGACCCACTAACGTGACTGCCGACATAACTTTTCACCTCTCTTGTTCAAGCAAGTGAACACCTTAAGTGATTTCTTCGCGCTTAGGATGTCGGGTGCGATCATACCAGCACTAATGCACCGGATCCCATCAGAACTCCGCAGTTAAGCGTGCTTGGGCGAGAGTAGTACTAGGATGGGTGACCTCCTGGGAAGTCCTCGTGTTGCACTCGTGTTTTTGCTCTTTTGTTTTTCTTATTCGTTTTTTCTCTTTACCGCTTTTAACGTTAAGGCGTCCCTCGCTTGCACCGCACCGGGGGACCCACTAACGTGAGTGCCGACATAACTTTTCACCTCTCTTGTTCAAGCAAGTGAACACCTTAAGTGATTTCTTCGCGCTTAGGACTTCGGGTGCGATCATACCAGCACTAATGCACCGGATCCCATCAGAACTCCGCAGTTAAGCGTGCTTGGGCGAGAGTAGTACTAGGGTGGGTGACCTCCTGGGAAGTCCTCGTGTTGCACTCGTGTTTTTGCCATTTTGTTTTTCTTATTCGTTTTTTCTCGTTACCGCTTTTAACGTTAAGACGTCCCTCGCTTGCACCGCGTCAGGGGACCCACGAACGTGGCTGCCGACATAACTTTTCGCCTCTCTTGTTCAAGGAAGTGAACACCTTAAGTGATTTTTTCGCGCTTAGGACTTCGGGTGCGATCATACCAGCACTAATGCACCGGATCCCATCGGAACTCCGCAGTTAAGCGTGCTTGGGCGAGAGTAGTACTAGGATGGGTGACCTCCTGGGAAGTCCTCGTGTTGCACTCGTGTTTTTGCTCTTTTGTTTTTCTTATTCGTTTTTTCTCTTTACCGCTTTTAACGTTAAGGCGTCCCTCGCTTGCACCGCACCGGGGAACCCACTAACGTGACTGGCGACATAAGTTTTCGCCTCTCTTGTTCAAGGAAGTGAACACCTTAAGTGATTTCTTCGCGCTTAGTTCTTCGGGTGCGATCATACCAGCACTAATGCACCGGATCCCATCAGAACTCCGCAGTTAAGCCTGCTTGGGCGAGAGTAGTACTAGGATGGGTGACCTCCTGGGAAGTCCTCGTGTTGCACTCGTGTTTTTGCTCTTTTGTTTTTCTTATTCGTTTTTTCTCTTTACCGCTTTTAACGTTAAGGCGTCCCTCGCTTGCACCGCACCGGGGGACCCACTAACGTGAGTGCCGACATAACTTTTCACCTCTCTTGTTCAAGCAAGTGAACACCTTAAGTGATTTCTTCGCGCTTAGGACTTCGGGTGCGATCATACCAGCACTAATGCACCGGATCCCATCAGAACTCCGCAGTTAAGCGTGCTTGGGCGAGAGTAGTACTAGGATGGGTGACCTCCTGGGAAGTCCTCGTGTTGCACTCGTGTTTTTGCTCTTTTGTTTTTCTTATTCGTTTTTTCTCTTTACCGCTTTTAACGTTAAGGCGTCCCTCGCTTGCACCGTGTCAGGGGACCCACGAGCGTGGCTGCCGACATAACTTTTCGCCTCTCTTGTTCAAGGAAGTGAACACCTTAAGTGATTTCTTCGCGCTTAGGACTTCGGGTGCGATCATACCTGCACTAATGCACCGGATCCCATCAGAACTCTGTAGTTAAGCGTGCTTGGGCAAGAGTAGTACTAGGATGGGTGACCTCCTGGGAAGTCCTCGTGTTGCACTCGTGTTTTTGCCCTTTTGTTTTTCTTATTCGTTTTTTCTCTTTACCGCTTTTAACGTTAAGGCGTCCCTCGCTTGCACCGCACCGGGGGACCCACTAACGTGACTGCCGACATAACTTTTCACCTCTCTTGTTCAAGCAAGTGAACACCTTAAGTGATTTCTTCGCGCTTAGGATATCGGGTGCGATCATACCAGCACTAATGCACCGGATCCCATCAGAACTCCGCAGTTAAGCGTGCTTGGGCGAGAGTAGTACTAGGATGGATGACCTCCTGGGAAGTCCTCGTGTTGCACTCGTGTTTTTGCCCTTTTGTTTTTCTTATTCGTTTTTTCTCTTTACCGCTTTTAACGTTAAGGCGTCCCTCGCTTGCACCGCACCGGGGGACCCACTAACGTGACTGCCGACATAACTTTTCACCTCTCTTGTTGAAGCAAGTGAACACCTTAAGTGATTTCTTCGCGCTTAGGATATCGGGTGCGATCATACCAGAACTAATGCACAGGATCCAATCAGAACTGCGCAATTAAGCGTGCTTGGGCGAGAGTAGTACTAGGATGGGTGACCTCCTGGGAAGTCCTCGTGTTGCACTCGTGTTTTTGCTCTTTTGTTTTTCTTATTCATTTTTTCTCTTTACCGCTTTTAACGTTAAGGCGTCCCTCGCTTGCACCGCACCCGGGGACCCACTAACGTGACTGCCGACATAACTTTTCGCCTCTCTTGTTCAAGGAAGTGAACACCTTAAGTGATTTTTTCGCGCTTAGTTCTTCGGGTGCGATCATACCAGCACTAATGCACCGGATCCCATCAGAACTCCGCAGTTAAGCGTGCTTGGGCGAGAGTAGTACTAGGATGGGTGACCTCCTTGGAAGTCCTCGTGTTGCACTCAATTTTTTTGCTCTTTCGTTTTTCTTTTTCATTTTTTCTCTTTACCGCTTTTAACGTTAAGGCGTCTCTCGCTTGCACCGCACCGGGGGACCCACTAACGTGACTGCCGACATAACTTTTCACCTCTCTTGTTCAAGCAAGTGAACACCTTAAGTGATTTCTTCACGCTTAGGATGTCGGGTGCGATCATACCAGCACTAATGCACCGGATCCCATCAGAACTCCGTAGTTAAGCGTGCTTGGGCGAGAGTAGTACTCGGGTGGGTGACCTCCTGGGAAGTCCTCGTGTTGCACTCGTGTTTTTGCTCTTTTGTTTTTCTTATTCGTTTTTTCTCTTTACCGCTTTTAACGTTAAGGCGTCCCTCGCTTGCACCGCACCGGGGGACCCACTAACGTGACTGCCGACATAACTTTTCACCTCTCTTGTTCAAGCAAGTGAACACCTTAAGTGATTTCTTCGCGCTTAGGATGTCGGGTGCGATCATACCAGCACTAATGCACCGGATCCCATCAGAACTCCGCAGTTAAGCGTGCTTGGGCGAGAGTAGTACTAGGATGGGTGACCTCCTGGGAAGTCCTCGTGTTGCACTCGTGTTTTTGCTCTTTTGTTTTTCTTATTCGTTTTTTCTCTTTACCGCTTTTAACGTTAAGACGTCCCTCGCTTGCACCGTACCGGGGGACCCACTAACGTGACTGCCGACATAACTTTTCACCTCTCTTGTTCAAGCAAGTGAACACCTTAAGTGATTTCTGCGCGCTTAGGATATCGGGTGCGATCATACCAGCACTAATGCACTGGATCCCATCAGAACTCCGCAGTTAAGCGTGCTTGGGCGAGAGTAGTACTAGGATGGGTGACCTCCTGGGAAGTCCTCGTGTTGCACTCGTGTTTTTGCTCTTTTGTTTTTCTTATTCGTTTTTTCTCTTTACCGCTTTTAACGTTAAGGCGTCCCTCGCTTACACCGCATCGGGGGACCCACTAGCGTGACTGCCGACATAACTTTTCACCTCTCTTGTTCAAGCAAGTGAACACCTTAAGTGATTTCTTCGCGCTTAGGATATCGGGTGCGATCATACCAGCACTAATGCACCAGATCCCATCAGAACTCCGCAGTTAAGCGTGCTTGGGCGAGAGTAGTACTAGGATGGGTGACCTCCTGGGAAGTCCTCGTGTTGCACTCGTGTTTTTGCCCTTTTGTTTTTCTTATTCGTTTTCTCTTTACCGCTTTTAACGTTAAGACGTCCCTCGCTTGCACCGCGTCAGGGGACCCACGAACGTGACTGCCGACATAACTTTTCGCCTCTCTTGTTCAAGGAAGTGAACACCTTAAGTGATTTTTTCGCGCTTAGTTCTTCGGGTGCGATCATACCAGCACTAATGCACCGGATCCCATCAGAACTCCGCAGTTAAGCGTGCTTGGGCGAGAGTAGTACTAGGATGGGTGACCTCCTTGGAAGTCCTCGTGTTGCACTCAATTTTTTTGCTCTTTCGTTTTTCTTTTTCATTTTTTCTCTTTACCGCTTTTAACGTTAAGGCGTCTCTCGCTTGCACCGCACCGGGGGACCCACTAACGTGACTGCCGACATAACTTTTCACCTCTCTTGTTCAAGCAAGTGAACACCTTAAGTGATTTCTTCACGCTTAGGATGTCGGGTGCGATCATACCAGCACTAATGCACCGGATCCCATCAGAACTCCGCAGTTAAGCGTGCTTGGGCGAGAGTAGTACTCGGGTGGGTGACCTCCTGGGAAGTCCTCGTGTTGCACTCGTGTTTTTGCTCTTTTGTTTTTCTTATTCGTTTTTTCTCTTTACCGCTTTTAACGTTAAGGCGTCCCTCGCTTGCACCGCACCGGGGGACCCACTAACGTGACTGCCGACATAACTTTTCACCTCTCTTGTTCAAGCAAGTGAACACCTTAAGTGATTTCTTCGCGCTTAGGATGTCGGGTGCGATCATACCAGCACTAATGCACCGGATCCCATCAGAACTCCGCAGTTAAGCGTGCTTGGGCGAGAGTAGTACTAGGATGGGTGACCTCCTGGGAAGTCCTCGTGTTGCACTCGTGTTTTTGCTCTTTTGTTTTTCTTATTCGTTTTTTCTCTTTACCGCTTTTAACGTTAAGACGTCCCTCGCTTGCACCGTACCGGGGGACCCACTAACGTGACTGCCGACATAACTTTTCACCTCTCTTGTTCAAGCAAGTGAACACCTTAAGTGATTTCTGCGCGCTTAGGATATCGGGTGCGATCATACCAGCACTAATGCACTGGATCCCATCAGAACTCCGCAGTTAAGCGTGCTTGGGCGAGAGTAGTACTAGGATGGGTGACCTCCTGCGAAGTCCTCGTGTTGCACTCGTGTTTTTGCTCTTTTGTTTTTCATATTCGTTTTTTCTCTTTACCGCTTTTAACGTTAAGGCGTCCCTCGCTTGCACCGCACCGGGGGACCCACTAACGTGACTGCCGACATAACTTTTCACCTCACTTGTTCAAGGAAGTGAACACCTTAAGTGATTTTTTTGGCGCTTAGGATATCGGGTGCGATAATTCCAGCACTAATTCACCGGATCCCATCAGAACTCCGCAGTTAAGCGTGCTTGGGCGAGAGTAGTACTAGGATGGGTGACCTCCTGGGAAGTCCTCGTGTTGCACTCGTGTTTTTGCTCTTTTGTTTTTCTTATTCGTTTTTTCTCTTTACCGCTTTTAACGTTAAGGCGTCCCTCGCTTGCACCGTTTCAGGGGACCCACGAACGTGGCTGCCGACATAACTTTTCGCCTCTCTTGTTCAAGGAAGTGAACACCTTAAGTGATTTCTTCGCGCTTAGGACTTCGGGTGCGATCATACCAGCACTAATGCACCGGATCCCATCAGAACTCTGTAGTTAAGCGTACTTGGGCGAGAGTAGTACTAGGATGGGTGACCTCCTGGGAAGTCCTCGTGTTGCACTCGTGTTTTTGCTCTTTTGTTTTTCTTATTCGTTTTTTCTCTTTACCGCTTTTAACGTTAAGGCGTCCCTCGCTTACACCGCATCGGGGGACCCACTAGCGTGACTGCCGACATAACTTTTCACCTCTCTTGTTCAAGCAAGTGAACACCTTAAGTGATTTCTTCGCGCTTAGGATATCGGGTGCGATCATACCAGCACTAATGCACCAGATCCCATCAGAACTCCGCAGTTAAGCGTGCTTGGGCGAGAGTAGTACTAGGATGGGTGACCTCCTGGGAAGTCCTCGTGTTGCACTCGTGTTTTTGCCCTTTTGTTTTTCTTATTCGTTTTCTCTTTACCGCTTTTAACGTTAAGACGTCCCTCGCTTGCACCGCGTCAGGGGACCCACGAACGTGGCTGCCGACATAACTTTTCGCCTCTCTTGTTCAAGGAAGTGAACACCTTAAGTGATTTTTTCGCGCTTAGGACTTCGGGTGCGATCATACCAGCACTAATGCACCGGATCCCATCAGAACTCCGCAGTTAAGCGTGCTTGGGCGAGAGTAGTACTAGGATGGGTGACCTCCTGGGAAGTCCTCGTGTTGCACTCGTGTGTTTGCTCTTTTGTTTTTCTTATTCGTTTTTTCTCTTTACCACTTTTAGCGTTAAGGCGTCCCTCGCTTGCACCGCACCCGGGGACCCACTAACGTGACTGCCGACATAACTTTTCGCCTCTCCTGTTCAAGGAAGTGAACACCTTAAGTGATTTCTTCGCGCTTAGTTCTTCGGGTGCGATCATACCAGCACTAATGCACCAGATCCCATCAGAACTCCGCAGTTAAGCGTGCTTGGGCGAGAGTAGTACTAGGATGGGTGACCTCCTGGGAAGTCCTCGTGTTGCACTCGTGTTTTTGCTCTTTTGTTTTTCTTATTCGTTTTTTCTCTTTACCGCTTTTAACGTTAAGGCGTCCCTCGCTTGCACCGTGTCAGGGGACCCACGAACGTGGCTGCCGACATAACTTTTCGCCTCTCTTGTTCAAGGAAGTGAACACCTTAAGTGATTTCTTCGCGCTTAGGACTTCGGGTGCGATCATACCAGCACTAATGCACCGGATCCCAACCGAACTCCGTAGTTAAGCGTGCGTGGGTGAGAGTAGTACTAGGATGGGTGACCTCCTGGGAAGTCCTCGTGTTGCACTCGTGTTTTTGCTCTTTTGTTTTTCTTATTCGTTTTTTCTCGTTACCGCTTTTAACGTTAAGGCGTCCCTCGCTTGCACCGCACCGGGGGACCCACTAACGTGACTGCCGACATAACTTTTCACCTCTCTTGTTCAAGCAAGTGAACACCTTAAGTGATTTCTTCGCGCTTAGGATGTCGGGTGCGATCATACCAGCACTAATGCACCGGATCCCATCAGAACTCCGCAGTTAAGCGTGCTTGGGCGAGAGTAGTACTAGGATGGGTGACCTCCTGGGAAGTCCTCGTGTTGCACTCGTGTTTTTGCTCTTTTGTTTTTCTTATTCGTTTTTTCTCTTTACCGCTTTTAACGTTAAGGCGTCCCTCGCTTGCACCGTACCGGGGGACCCACTAACGTGACTGCCGACATAACTTTTCACCTCTCTTGTTCAAGCAAGTGAACACCTTAAGTGATTTCTTCGCGCTTAGGATATCGGGTGCGATCATACCAGCACTAATGCACCGGATCCCATCAGAACTCCGCAGTTAAGCGTGCTTGGGCGAGAGTAGTACTAGGATGGGTGACCTCCTGCGAAGTCCTCGTGTTGCACTCGTGTTTTTGCTCTTTTGTTTTTCATATTCGTTTTTTCTCTTTACCGCTTTTAACGTTAAGGCGTCCCTCGCTTGCACCGCACCGGGGGACCCACTAACGTGACTGCCGACATAACTTTTCACCTCTCTTGTTCAAGGAAGTGAACACCTTAAGTGATTTTTTTGGCGCTTAGGATATCGGGTGCGATAATACCAGCACTAATTCACCGGATCCCATCAGAACTCCGCAGTTAAGCGTGCTTGGGCGAGAGTAGTACTAGGATGGGTGACCTCCTGGGAAGTCCTCGTGTTGCACTCGTGTTTTTACCCTTTTGTTTTTCTTATTCGTTTTTTCTCTTTACCGCTTTTAACGTTAAGGCGTCCCTCGTTTGCACCGCACCGGGGGACCCACTAACGTGACTGCCGACATAACTTTTCACCTCTCTTGTTCAAGCAAGTGTTCTCTTTACCGCTTTTAACGTTAAGACGTCCTTCGCTTGCACCGCGTCAGGGGACCCACGAACGTGGCTGCCGACATAACTTTGTGCCTCTCTTGTTCCAGCAAGTGAACACCTTAAGTGATTTCTTCGCGCTTAGGACTTCGGGTGCGATCATACCAGCACTAATGCACCGGATCCCATCAGAACTCCGCAGTTAATCGTGCTTGGGCGAGAGTAGTATTAGGATGGGTGACCTCCTGAGAAGTCCTCGTGTTGCACTCGTGCTTTTTCTCTTTTGTTTTTCTTATTCATTATTTCTCTTTACCGCTTTTAACGTTAAGACGTCCTTCGCTTGCACCGCGTCAGGGGACCCACGAACGTGGCTGCCGACATAACTTTGCGCCTCTCTTGTTCCAGCAAGTGAACACCTTAAGTGATTTCTTCGCGCTTAGGACTTCGGGTGCGATCATACCAGCACTAATGCACCGGATCCCATCAGAACTCCGCAGTTAATCGTGCTTGGGCGAGAGTAGTACTAGGATGGGTGACCTCCTGAGAAGTCCTCGTGTTGCACTCGTGTTTTTGCTCTTTTGTTTTTCTTATTCGTTTTTTCTCTTTACCGCTTTTAACGTTAAGGCGCCCCTCGCTTGCATCGCACCGGGAAACCCACTAACGTGACTGCCGACATAACTTTTCGCCTCTCTTGTTCAAGGAAGTGACCACCTTAAGTGATTTCTTCGCGCTTAGTTCTTCGGGTGCGATCATACCAGCACTAATGCACCGGATCCCATCAGAACTCCGCAGTTAAGCCTGCTTGGGCGAGAGTAGTACTAGGATGGGTGACCTCCTGGGAAGTCCTCGTGTTGCACTCGTATTTTTGCTCTTTTGTTTTTCTTATTCGTTTTTTCTCTTTACCGCTTTTAACGTTAAGGCGTCCCTCGCTTGCACCGCACCGGGGGACCCACTAACGTGAGTGCCGACATAACTTTTCACCTCTCTTGTTCAAGCAAGTGAACACCTTAAGTGATTTCTTCGCGCTTAGGACTTCGGGTGCGATCATACCAGCACTAATGCACCGGATCCCATCAGAACTCCGCAGTTTAGCGTGCTTGGGCGAGAGTAGTACTAGGATGGGTGACCTCTTGGGAAGTCCTCGTGTTGCACTCGTGTTTTTGCTCTTTTGTTTTTCTTATTCGTTTTTTCTCTTTACCGCTTTTAACGTTAAGGCGTCCCTCGCTTGCACCGTGTCAGGGGACCCACGAACGTGGCTGCCGACATAACTTTTCGCCTCTCTTGTTCAAGGAAGTGAACACCTTAAGTGATTTCTTCGCGCTTAGGACTTCGGGTGCGATCATACCAGCACTAATGCACCGGATCCCATCAGAACTCTGTAGTTAAGCGTGCTTGGGCGAGAGTAGTACTAGGATGGGTGACCTCCTGGGAAGTCCTCGTGTTGCACTCGTGTTTTTGCCCTTTTGTTTTTCTTATTCGTTTTTTCTCTTTACCGCTTTTAACGTTAAGGCGTCCCTCGCTTGCACCGCACCGGGGGACCCACTAACGTGACTGCCGACATAACTTTTCACCTCTCTTGTTCAAGCAAGTGAACACCTTAAGTGATTTCTTCGCGCTTAGGACTTCGGGTGCGATCATACCAGCACTAATGCACCGGATCCCATCAGAACTCTGTAGTTAAGCGTGCTTGGGCGAGAGTAGTACTAGGATGGGTGACCTCCTGGGAAGTCCTCGTGTTGCACTCGTGTTTTTGCCCTTTTGTTTTTCTTATTCATTATTTCTCTTTACCGCTTTTAACGTTAAGACGTCCCTCGCTTGCACCGCATCAGGGGACCCACGAACGTGGCTGGCGACATAACTTTTCGCCTCTCTTGTTCAAGCAAGTGAACACCTTAAGTGATTTCTTCGCGCTTAGGATATCGGGTGTGATCATACCAGCACTAATGCACCGGATCCCATCAGAACTCCGCTGTGAAGCGTGCTTGGGTGAGAGTAGTACTAGGATGGGTGACCTCCTGGGAAGTCCTCGTGTTGCACTCGTGTTTTTGCTCTTTTGTTTTTCTTATTCGTTTTTTCTCTTTACCGCTTTTAACGTTAAGGCGTCCCTCGCTTGCACCGCACCGGGGGACCCACTAACGTGACTGCCGACATAACTTTTCACCTCTCTTGTTCAAGCAAGTGAACACCTTAAGTGATTTCTTCGCGCTTAGGATATCGGGTGCGATCATACCAGCACTAATGCACCGGATCCCATCAGAACTCCGCAGTTAAGCGTGCTTGGGCGAGAGTAGTACTAGGATGGGTGACCTCCTGGGAAGTCCTCGTGTTGCACTCGTGTTTTTGCTCTTTTGTTTTTCTTATTCGTTTTTTCTCTTTACCGCTTTTAACGTTAAGGCGTCCCTCGCTTGCACCGCACCGGGGGACCCACTAACGTGACTGCCGACATAACTTTTCACCTCTCTTGTTCAAGGAAGTGAACACCTTAAGTGATTTTTTCGCGCTTAGGATATCGGGTGCGATAATACCAGCACTAATGCACCGGATCCCATCAGAACTCCGCAGTTAAGCATGCTTGGGCGAGAGTAGTACTAGGATGGGTGACCTCCTGGGAAGTCCTCGTGTTGCACTCGTGTTTTTGCCCTTTTGTTTTTCTTATTCGTTTTTTCTCTTTACCGCTTTTAACGTTAAGGTGTCCCTCGCTTGCACCGCACCGGGGGACCCACTAACGTGACTGGCGACATAACTTTTCACCTCTCTTGTTCAAGCAAGTGAACACCTTAAGTGATTTCTTCGCGCTTAGGATATCGGGTGCGATCATACCAGCACTAATGCACTGGATCCCATCAGAACTCCGCAGTTAAGCGTGCCTGGGCGAGAGTAGTACTAGGATGGGTGACCTCCTGGGAAGTCCTTGTGTTGCACTCGTGTTTTTGCTCTTTTGTTTTTCTTATTCGTTATTTCTCTTTACCGCTTTTAACGTTAAGACGTCCCTTGCTTGCACCGCATCAGGGGACCCACGAACGTGGCTGCCGACATAACTTTTCGCTTCTCTTGTTCAAGCAAGTGAACACACTAAGTAATTTCTTCGCGTATAGGATTTCGGGTGCGATCATACCAGCACTAATGCACCGGATCCCATCAGAACTCCGCAGTTAAGCGTGCTTGGACGAGAGTAGTACTAGGATGGGTGACCTCCTGGGAAGTCCTCGTGTTGCACTCGTGTTTTTTCTCTTTTGTTTTTCTTATTCATTATTTCTCTTTACCGCTTTTAACGTTAAGACGTCCCTCGCTTGCACCGCATCAGGGGACCCACGAACGTGGCTGCCGACATAATTTTTCGCCTCTCTTGTTCAAGGAAGTGAACACTTTAAGTGATTTCTTCGCGCTTAAGATATCGGGTGCGATCATACCAGCACTAATGCACCGGATCCCATCAGAACTCCGCAGTTAAGCGTGCTTGGGCGAGAGTAGTACTAGGATGGGTGACCTCTTGGGAAGTCCTCGTGTTGCACTCGTGTTTTTGCTCTTTTGTTTTTCTTACTCGTTTTTTCTCTTTACCGCTTTTAACGTTAAGGCGTCCCTCGCTTGCACCGCACCGGGGGACCCACTAACGTGACTGCCGACATAACTTTTCACCTCTCTTGTTCAAGCAAGTGAACACCTTAAGTGATTTCTTCGCGCTTAGGATATCGGGTGCGATCATACCAGCACTAATGCACCGGATCCCATCAGAACTCCGCAGTTAAGCGTGCTTGGGCGAGAGTAGTACTAGGATGGGTGACCTCCTGGGAAGTCCTCGTGTTGCACTCGTGTTTTTGCTCTTTTGTTTTTCTTATTCGTTTTTTCTCTTTACCGCTTTTAACGTTAAGGCGTCCCTCGCTTGCACCGCACCGGGGGACCCACTAACGTGACTGCCGACATAACTTTTCACCTCTCTTGTTCAAGCAAGTGAACACCTTAAGTGATTTCTTCGCGCTTAGGATATCGGGTGCGATCATACCAGCACTAATGCACCGGATCCCATCAGAACTCCGCAGTTAAGCGTGCTTGGGCGAGAGTAGTACTAGGATGGGTGACCTCCTGGGAAGTCCTCGTGTTGCACTCGTGTTTTTGCTCTTTTGTTTTTCTTATTCGTTTTTTCTCTTTACCGCTTTTAACGTTAAGGCGTCCCTCGCTTGCACCGCACCGGGGGACCCACTAACGTGACTGCCGACATAACTTTTCACCTCTCTTGTTCAAGCAAGTGAACACCTTAAGTGATTTCTTCGCGCTTAGGATATCGGGTGCGATCATACCAGCACTAATGCACCGGATCCCATCAGAACTCCACAGTGAAGCGTGCTTGGGCGAGAGTAGTACTAGGATGGGTGACCTCCTGGGAAGTCCTTGTGTTGCACTCGTGTTTTTGCTCTTTTATTTTTCTTATTCGTTTTTTCTCTTTACCGCTTTTAACGTTAAGGCGTCCCTCGCTTGCACCGCACCGGGGGACCCACTAACGTGACTGCCGACATAACTTTTCACCTCTCTTGTTCAAGCAAGTGAACACATTAAGTAATTTCTTCGCGCTTAGGATTTCGGGTGCGATCATACCAGCACTAATGCACCGGATCCCATCAGAACTACGCAGTTAAGCGTGCTTGGGCGAGAGTAGTACTAGGATGGGTGACCTCCTAGGAAGTCCTCGTGTTGCACTCGTGTTTTTGCTCTTTTGATTTTCTTATTCTTTTTTTCTCTTTACCGCTTTTAACGTTAAGGCGTCCCTCGCTTGCACCGTGTCAGGGGACCCACGAACGTGGCTGCCGACATAACTTTTCGCCTCCCTTGTTAAAGGAAGTGAACACCTTAAGTGATTTCTTCGCGCTTAGGACTTCGGGTGCGATCGTACCAGCACTAATGCACCGGATCCCATCAGAATTCCGTAGTTAAGCGTGCTTGGACGAGAGTAGTACTAGGATGGGTGACCTCCTGGGAAGTCCTTGTGTTGCACTCGTGTTTTTGCTCTTTTATTTTTCTTATTCGTTTTTTCTCTTTACCGCTTTTAACGTTAAGGCGTCCCTCGCTTGCACCGCACCGGGGGACCCACTAACGTGACTGCCGACATAACTTTTCACCTCTCTTGTTCAAGCAAGTGTTCTCTTTACCGCTTTTAACGTTAAGACGTCCTTCGCTTGCACCGCGTCAGGGGACCCACGGACGTGGCTGCCGACATAACTTTTCGCCTCTCTTGTTCAAGCAAGTGAACACCTTAAGTGATTTCTTCGCGCTTAGGATATCGGGTGCGATCATACCAGCACTAATGCACCGGATCCCATCAGAACTCCGCAGTTAAGCGTGCTTGGGCGAGAGTAGTACTAGGATGGGTGACCTCCTGGGAAGTCCTTGTGTTGCACTCGTGTTTTTGCTCTTTTGTTTTTCTTATTCGTTTTTTCTCTTTACCGCTTTTAACGTTAAGGCGTCCCTCGCTTGCACCGCACCGGGGGACCCACTAACGTGACTGCCGACATAACTTTTCACCTCTCTTGTTCAAGCAAGTGAACACCTTAAGTGATTTCTTCGCGCTTAGGATATCGGGTGCGATCATACCAGCACTAATGCACCGGATCCCATCAGAACTCCGCAGTTAAGCGTGCTTGGGCGAGAGTAGTACTAGGATGGGTGACCTCCTGGGAAGTCCTCGTGTTGCACTCGTGTTTTTGCTCTTTTGTTTTTCTTATTCGTTTTTTCTCTTTACCGCTTTTAACGTTAAGGCGTCCCTCGCTTGCACCGCACCGGGGGACCCACTAACGTGACTGCCGACATAACTTTTCACCTCTCTTGTTCAAGCAAGTGAACACCTTAAGTGATTTCTTCGCGCTTAGGATATCGGGTGCGATCATACCAGCACTAATGCACCGGATCCCATCAGAACTCCACAGTGAAGCGTGCTTGGGCGAGAGTAGTACTAGGATGGGTGACCTCCTGGGAAGTCCTTGTGTTGCACTCGTGTTTTTGCTCTTTTATTTTTCTTATTCGTTTTTTCTCTTTACCGCTTTTAACGTTAAGGCGTCCCTCGCTTGCACCGCACCGGGGGACCCACTAACGTGACTGCCGACATAACTTTTCACCTCTCTTGTTCAAGCAAGTGAACACATTAAGTAATTTCTTCGCGCTTAGGATTTCGGGTGCGATCATACCAGCACTAATGCACCGGATCCCATCAGAACTACGCAGTTAAGCGTGCTTGGGCGAGAGTAGTACTAGGATGGGTGACCTCCTAGGAAGTCCTCGTGTTGCACTCGTGTTTTTGCTCTTTTGATTTTCTTATTCTTTTTTTCTCTTTACCGCTTTTAACGTTAAGGCGTCCCTCGCTTGCACCGTGTCAGGGGACCCACGAACGTGGCTGCCGACATAACTTTTCGCCTCCCTTGTTAAAGGAAGTGAACACCTTAAGTGATTTCTTCGCGCTTAGGACTTCGGGTGCGATCGTACCAGCACTAATGCACCGGATCCCATCAGAATTCCGTAGTTAAGCGTGCTTGGACGAGAGTAGTACTAGGATGGGTGACCTCCTGGGAAGTCCTTGTGTTGCACTCGTGTTTTTGCTCTTTTATTTTTCTTATTCGTTTTTTCTCTTTACCGCTTTTAACGTTAAGGCGTCCCTCGCTTGCACCGCACCGGGGGACCCACTAACGTGACTGCCGACATAACTTTTCACCTCTCTTGTTCAAGCAAGTGTTCTCTTTACCGCTTTTAACGTTAAGACGTCCTTCGCTTGCACCGCGTCAGGGGACCCACGGACGTGGCTGCCGACATAACTTTTCGCCTCTCTTGTTCAAGCAAGTGAACACCTTAAGTGATTTCTTCGCGCTTAGGATATCGGGTGCGATCATACCAGCACTAATGCACCGGATCCCATCAGAACTCCGCAGTTAAGCGTGCTTGGGCGAGAGTAGTACTAGGATGGGTGACCTCCTGGGAAGTCCTTGTGTTGCACTCGTGTTTTTGCTCTTTTGTTTTTCTTATTCGTTTTTTCTCTTTACCGCTTTTAACGTTAAGGCGTCCCTCGCTTGCACCGCACCGAGGGACCCACTAACGTGACTGCCGACATAACTTTTCACCTCTCTTGTTCAAGCAAGTGTTCTCTTTACCGCTTTTAACGTTAAGACGTCCTTCGCTTGCACCGCGTCAGGGGACCCACTAACATGACTGCCGACATAACTTTTCACCTCTCTTGTTCAAGCAAGTGTTCTCTTTACCGCTTTTAACGTTAAGACGTCCTTCGCTTGCACCGCGTCAGGGGACCCACGAACGTGGCTGCCGACATAACTTTTCGCCTCTCTTGTTCAAGCAAGTGAACACACTAAGTAATTTCTTCGCGTACAGGATTTCGGGTGCGATCATACCAGCACTAATGCACCGGATCCCATCAGAACTCCGCAGTTAAGCGTGCTTGGACGAGAGTAGTACTAGGATGGGTGACCTCCTGGGAAGTCCTTATGTTGCACTCCTGTTTTTGCTCTTTTGATTTTCTTATTCATTTTTTCTCTTTACCGCTTTTAACGTTAAGACGTCCCTCGCTTGCACCGCGTCAGGGGACCCACGAACGTGGCTGCCGACATAACTTTTCGCCTCTCTTGTTCAAGCAAGTGAACACATTAAGTAATTTCTTCGCACTTAGGATTTCGGGTGCGATCATACCAGCACTAATGCACCGGATCCCATCAGAACTACGCAGTTAAGCGTGCTTGGGCGAGAGTAGTATTAGGATGGGTGACCTCCTGGGAAGTCCTTATGTTGCACTCCTGTTTTTGCTCTTTTGATTTTCTTATTCATTTTTTCTCTTTACCGCTTTTAACGTTAAGACGTCCCTCGCTTGCACCGCGTCAGGGGACCCACGAACGTGGCTGCCGACATAACTTTTCGCCTCTCTTGTTCAAGCAAGTGCACACATTAAGTAATTTCTTCGCACTTAGGATTTCGGGTGCGATCATACCAGCACTAATGCACCGGATCCCATCAGAACTACGCAGTTAAGCGTGCTTGGGCGAGAGTAGTACTAGGATGGGTGACCTCCTAGGAAGTCCTCGTGTTGCACTCGTGTTTTTGCTCTTTTGATTTTCTTATTCTTTTTTTCTCTTCACCACTTTTAACGTTAAGGCGTCTCTCGCTTGCACCGTGCAGGGGGACCCACGAACATGGCTGCCGACTTTACTTTTCGCCTCTTTTGTTCAAGCAAGTGAACACCTTAAGTGATTTCTTCGCGCTTTGGACTTCGGGTGCGATCATACCAGCACTAATGCACCGGATCCCATCAGAACTCCGCAGTTAAGCGTGCTTGGACGAGAGTAGTACTAGGATGGGTGACCTCCTGGGAAGTCCTCGTGTTGCACTCGCGTTTTTTCTCTTTTGTTTTTCTTATTCATTATTTCTCTTTACCGTTTTTAACGTTAAGACGTCCCTCGCTTGCACCGCGTCAGGGGACCCACGAACGTGGCTGCCGACATAACTTTTCGCCTCTCTTGTTCAAGCAAGTGAACACACTAAGTAATTTCTTCGCGCATAGGATTTCGGGTGCGATCATACCAGCACTAATTCACCGGATCCCATCAGAACTCCGTAGTTAAGCGTGGTTGGATGAGAGTAGTACTAGGATGGGTGACCTCCGGGGAAGTCCTTATGTTGCACTCCTGTTTTTGCTCTTTTGATTTTCTTATTCATTATTTCTCTTTACCGTTTTTAACGTTAAGACGTCCCTCGCTTGCACCGCGTCAGAGGACCCACGAACGTGGCTGCCGACATAACTTTTCGCCTCTCTTGTTCAAGCAAGTGAACACATTAAGTAATTTCTTCGCGCTTAGGATTTCGGGTGCGATCATACCAGCACTAATGCACCGTATCCCATTAGAACTCCGCAGTTAAGCGTGCTTGGGCGAGAGTAGTACTAGGATGGGTGACCTCCTGGGAAGTCCTCGTTTTGCACTCGTGTTTTTGCTCTTTGATTTTCTTATTCGTTTTTTCTCTTTACCGCTTTTGACGTTAAGACGTCCCTCGCTTGCACCGCGTCAGGGGACCCACGAACGTGGCTGCCGACATAACTTTTCGCCTCTCTTGTTCAAGCAAGTGAACACATTAAGTAATTTCTTCGCGCTTAGGATTTCGGGTGCGATCATACCAGCACTAATGCACCGTATCCCATTAGAACTCCGCAGTTAAGCGTGCTTGGGCGAGAGTAGTACTAGGATGGGTGACCTCCTGGGAAGTCCTCGTTTTGCACTCGCGTTTTTTCTCTTTTGTTTTTCTTATTCATTATTTCTCTTTACCGTTTTTAACGTTAAGACGTCCCTCGCTTGCACCGCGTCAGGGGACCCACGAACGTGGCTGCCGACATAACTTTTCGCCTCTCTTGTTCAAGCAAGTGAACACATTAAGTAATTTCTTCGCGCTTAGGATTTCGGGTGCGATCATACCAGCACTAATGCACCGTATCCCATTAGAACTCCGCAGTTAAGCGTGCTTGGGCGAGAGTAGTACTAGGATGGGTGACCTCCTGGGAAGTCCTCGTTTTGCACTCGTGTTTTTGCTCTTTGATTTTCTTATTCGTTTTTTCTCTTTACCGCTTTTGACGTTAAGACGTCCCTCGCTTGCACCGCGTCAGGGGACCCACGGACGTGGCTGCCGACATAACTTTTCGCCTCTCTTGTTCAAGCAAGTGAACACCTTAAGTGATTTCTTCGCGCTTAGGATATCGGGTGCGATCATACCAGCACTAATGCACCGGATCCCATCAGAACTCCGCAGTTAAGCGTGCTTGGGCGAGAGTAGTACTAGGATGGGTGACCTCCTGGGAAGTCCTTGTGTTGCACTCGTGTTTTTGCTCTTTTGTTTTTCTTATTCGTTTTTTCTCTTTACCGCTTTTAACGTTAAGGCGTCCCTCGCTTGCACCGCACCGAGGGACCCACTAACGTGACTGCCGACATAACTTTTCACCTCTCTTGTTCAAGCAAGTGTTCTCTTTACCGCTTTTAACGTTAAGACGTCCTTCGCTTGCACCGCGTCAGGGGACCCACTAACATGACTGCCGACATAACTTTTCACCTCTCTTGTTCAAGCAAGTGTTCTCTTTACCGCTTTTAACGTTAAGACGTCCTTCGCTTGCACCGCGTCAGGGGACCCACGAATGTGGCTGCCGACATAACTTTTCGCCTCTCTTGTTCAAGCAAGTGAACACACTAAGTAATTTCTTCGCGTACAGGATTTCGGGTGCGATCATACCAGCACTAATGCACCGGATCCCATCAGAACTCCGCAGTTAAGCGTGCTTGGACGAGAGTAGTACTAGGATGGGTGACCTCCTGGGAAGTCCTTATGTTGCACTCCTGTTTTTGCTCTTTTGATTTTCTTATTCATTTTTTCTCTTTACCGCTTTTAACGTTAAGACGTCCCTCGCTTGCACCGCGTCAGGGGACCCACGAACGTGGCTGCCGACATAACTTTTCGCCTCTCTTGTTCAAGCAAGTGAACACATTAAGTAATTTCTTCGCACTTAGGATTTCGGGTGCGATCATACCAGCACTAATGCACCGGATCCCATCAGAACTACGCAGTTAAGCGTGCTTGGGCGAGAGTAGTATTAGGATGGGTGACCTCCTGGGAAGTCCTTATGTTGCACTCCTGTTTTTGCTCTTTTGATTTTCTTATTCATTTTTTCTCTTTACCGCTTTTAACGTTAAGACGTCCCTCGCTTGCACCGCGTCAGGGGACCCACGAACGTGGCTGCCGACATAACTTTTCGCCTCTCTTGTTCAAGCAAGTGAACACATTAAGTAATTTCTTCGCACTTAGGATTTCGGGTGCGATCATACCAGCACTAATGCACCGGATCCCATCAGAACTACGCAGTTAAGCGTGCTTGGGCGAGAGTAGTACTAGGATGGGTGACCTCCTAGGAAGTCCTCGTGTTGCACTCGTGTTTTTGCTCTTTTGATTTTCTTATTCTTTTTTTCTCTTCACCACTTTTAACGTTAAGGCGTCTCTCGCTTGCACCGTGCAGGGGGACCCACGAACATGGCTGCCGACTTTACTTTTCGCCTCTTTTGTTCAAGCAAGTGAACACCTTAAGTGATTTCTTCGCGCTTTGGACTTCGGGTGCGATCATACCAGCACTAATGCACCGGATCCCATCAGAACTCCGCAGTTAAGCGTGCTTGGACGAGAGTAGTACTAGGATGGGTGACCTCCTGGGAAGTCCTCGTGTTGCACTCGCGTTTTTTCTCTTTTGTTTTTCTTATTCATTATTTCTCTTTACCGTTTTTAACGTTAAGACGTCCCTCGCTTGCACCGCGTCAGGGGACCCACGAACGTGGCTGCCGACATAACTTTTCGCCTCTCTTGTTCAAGCAAGTGAACACACTAAGTAATTTCTTCGCGCATAGGATTTCGGGTGCGATCATACCAGCACTAATTCACCGGATCCCATCAGAACTCCGTAGTTAAGCGTGGTTGGATGAGAGTAGTACTAGGATGGGTGACCTCCGGGGAAGTCCTTATGTTGCACTCCTGTTTTTGCTCTTTTGATTTTCTTATTCATTATTTCTCTTTACCGTTTTTAACGTTAAGACGTCCCTCGCTTGCACCGCGTCAGAGGACCCACGAACGTGGCTGCCGACATAACTTTTCGCCTCTCTTGTTCAAGCAAGTGAACACATTAAGTAATTTCTTCGCGCTTAGGATTTCGGGTGCGATCATACCAGCACTAATGCACCGTATCCCATTAGAACTCCGCAGTTAAGCGTGCTTGGGCGAGAGTAGTACTAGGATGGGTGACCTCCTGGGAAGTCCTCGTTTTGCACTCGTGTTTTTGCTCTTTGATTTTCTTATTCGTTTTTTCTCTTTACCGCTTTTGACGTTAAGACGTCCCTCGCTTGCACCGCGTCAGGGGACCCACGAACGTGGCTGCCGACATAACTTTTCGCCTCTCTTGTTCAAGCAAGTGAACACATTAAGTAATTTCTTCGCGCTTAGGATTTCGGGTGCGATCATACCAGCACTAATGCACCGTATCCCATTAGAACTCCGCAGTTAAGCGTGCTTGGGCGAGAGTAGTACTAGGATGGGTGACCTCCTGGGAAGTCCTCGTTTTGCACTCGCGTTTTTTCTCTTTTGTTTTTCTTATTCATTATTTCTCTTTACCGTTTTTAACGTTAAGACGTCCCTCGCTTGCACCGCGTCAGGGGACCCACGAACGTGGCTGCCGACATAACTTTTCGCCTCTCTTGTTCAAGCAAGTGAACACATTAAGTAATTTCTTCGCGCTTAGGATTTCGGGTGCGATCATACCAGCACTAATGCACCGTATCCCATTAGAACTCCGCAGTTAAGCGTGCTTGGGCGAGAGTAGTACTAGGATGGGTGACCTCCTGGGAAGTCCTCGTTTTGCACTCGTGTTTTTGCTCTTTGATTTTCTTATTCGTTTTTTCTCTTTACCGCTTTTGACGTTAAGACGTCCCTCGCTTGCACCGCGTCAGGGGACCCACGGACGTGGCTGCCGACATAACTTTTCGCCTCTCTTGTTCAAGCAAGTGAACACCTTAAGTGATTTCTTCGCGCTTAGGATATCGGGTGCGATCATACCAGCACTAATGCACCGGATCCCATCAGAACTCCGCAGTTAAGCGTGCTTGGGCGAGAGTAGTACTAGGATGGGTGACCTCCTGGGAAGTCCTTGTGTTGCACTCGTGTTTTTGCTCTTTTGTTTTTCTTATTCGTTTTTTCTCTTTACCGCTTTTAACGTTAAGGCGTCCCTCACTTGCACCGCACCGAGGGACCCACTAACGTGACTGCCGACATAACTTTTCACCTCTCTTGTTCAAGCAAGTGTTCTCTTTACCGCTTTTAACGTTAAGACGTCCTTCGCTTGCACCGCGTCAGGGGACCCACTAACATGACTGCCGACATAACTTTTCACCTCTCTTGTTCAAGCAAGTGTTCTCTTTACCGCTTTTAACGTTAAGACGTCCTTCGCTTGCACCGCGTCAGGGGACCCACGAACGTGGCTGCCGACATAACTTTTCGCCTCTCTTGTTCAAGCAAGTGAACACACTAAGTAATTTCTTCGCGTACAGGATTTCGGGTGCGATCATACCAGCACTAATGCACCGGATCCCATCAGAACTCCGCAGTTAAGCGTGCTTGGACGAGAGTAGTACTAGGATGGGTGACCTCCTGGGAAGTCCTTATGTTGCACTCCTGTTTTTGCTCTTTTGATTTTCTTATTCATTTTTTCTCTTTACCGCTTTTAACGTTAAGACGTCCCTCGCTTGCACCGCGTCAGGGGACCCACGAACGTGGCTGCCGACATAACTTTTCGCCTCTCTTGTTCAAGCAAGTGAACACATTAAGTAATTTCTTCGCACTTAGGATTTCGGGTGCGATCATACCAGCACTAATGCACCGGATCCCATCAGAACTACGCAGTTAAGCGTGCTTGGGCGAGAGTAGTATTAGGATGGGTGACCTCCTGGGAAGTCCTTATGTTGCACTCCTGTTTTTGCTCTTTTGATTTTCTTATTCATTTTTTCTCTTTACCGCTTTTAACGTTAAGACGTCCCTCGCTTGCACCGCGTCAGGGGACCCACGAACGTGGCTGCCGACATAACTTTTCGCCTCTCTTGTTCAAGCAAGTGAACACATTAAGTAATTTCTTCGCACTTAGGATTTCGGGTGCGATCATACCAGCACTAATGCACCGGATCCCATCAGAACTACGCAGTTAAGCGTGCTTGGGCGAGAGTAGTACTAGGATGGGTGACCTCCTAGGAAGTCCTCGTGTTGCACTCGTGTTTTTGCTCTTTTGATTTTCTTATTCTTTTTTTCTCTTCACCACTTTTAACGTTAAGGCGTCTCTCGCTTGCACCGTGCAGGGGGACCCACGAACATGGCTGCCGACTTTACTTTTCGCCTCTTTTGTTCAAGCAAGTGAACACCTTAAGTGATTTCTTCGCGCTTTGGACTTCGGGTGCGATCATACCAGCACTAATGCACCGGATCCCATCAGAACTCCGCAGTTAAGCGTGCTTGGACGAGAGTAGTACTAGGATGGGTGACCTCCTGGGAAGTCCTCGTGTTGCACTCGCGTTTTTTCTCTTTTGTTTTTCTTATTCATTATTTCTCTTTACCGTTTTTAACGTTAAGACGTCCCACGCTTGCACCGCGTCAGGGGACCCACGAACGTGGCTGCCGACATAACTTTTCGCCTCTCTTGTTCAAGCAAGTGAACACACTAAGTAATTTCTTCGCGCATAGGATTTCGGGTGCGATCATACCAGCACTAATTCACCGGATCCCATCAGAACTCCGTAGTTAAGCGTGGTTGGATGAGAGTAGTACTAGGATGGGTGACCTCCGGGGAAGTCCTTATGTTGCACTCCTGTTTTTGCTCTTTTGATTTTCTTATTCATTATTTCTCTTTACCGTTTTTAACGTTAAGACGTCCCTCGCTTGCACCGCGTCAGGGGACCCACGAACGTGGCTGCCGACATAACTTTTCGCCTCTCTTGTTCAAGCAAGTGAACACATTAAGTAATTTCTTCGCGCTTAGGATTTCGGGTGCGATCATACCAGCACTAATGCACCGTATCCCATTAGAACTCCGCAGTTAAGCGTGCTTGGGCGAGAGTAGTACTAGGATGGGTGACCTCCTGGGAAGTCCTCGTTTTGCACTCGTGTTTTTGCTCTTTGATTTTCTTATTCGTTTTTTCTCTTTACCGCTTTTGACGTTAAGACGTCCCTCGCTTGCACCGCGTCAGGGGACCCACGAACGTGGCTGCCGACATAACTTTTCGCCTCTCTTGTTCAAGCAAGTGAACACATTAAGTAATTTCTTCGCGCTTAGGATTTCGGGTGCGATCATACCAGCACTAATGCACCGGATCCCATCAGAACTCCGCAGTTAAGCGTGCTTGGGCGAGAGTAGTACTGGGATGGGTGACCTCCTAGGAAGTCCTCGTGTTGCACTCGTGTTTTTGCTCTTTTGATTTTCTTATTCTTTTTTTCTCTTCACCACTTTTAACGTTAAGGCGTCTCTCGCTTGCACCGCGCAGGGGGACCCACGAACATGGCTGCCGACTTTACTTTTCGCCTCTTTTGTTCAAGCAAGTGAACACCTCATGTGATTTCTTCGCGCTTTGGACTTCGGGTGCGATCATACCAGCACTAATGCACTGAATCCCATCAGAACTCCGCAGTTAAGCGTGCTTGGACGAGAATAGTACTAGGATGGGTGACCTCCTGGGAAGTCCTCGTGTTGCACTCGCGTTTTTTCTCTTTTGTTTTTCTTATTCATTATTTCTCTTTACCGCTTTTAACGTTAAGACGTCCCTCGCTTGCACCGCGTCAGGGGACCCACGAACGTGGCTGCCGACATAACTTTTCGCCTCTCTTGTTCAAGCAAGTGAACACACTAAGTAATTTCTTCGCGCATAGGATTTCGGGAGCGATCATACCAGCACTAATGCACCGGATCCCATCAGAACTCCGCAGTTAAGCGTGCTTGGACGAGAGTAGTACTAGGATGGGTGACCTCCTGGGAAGTCCTCTTGTTGCACTCGTGTTTTTGCTGTTTTGTTTTTCTTATTCGTTTTTTCCCTTTACCACTTTTAACATTAAGGCGTCCCTCGCTTGCACCGCACCGGGGGACCCACTAACGGGACTGCCGACATAACTTTTCGCCTCTCTTGTTCAAGCAAGTGAACACCTTAAGTAATTTCTTCGCGCTTAGGACTTCGGGTGCGATCATACCAGCACTAATGCAACGGATCCCATCAGAACTCCACAGTTAAGCGTGCTTGGGCGAGAGTAGTACTAGGATGGGTGACCTCCTGGGAAGTCCTCGTGTTGCACTAGTGTTTTTGCTCTTTTGTTTTTCTTATTTGTTTTTTCTCTTTACCACTTTTAACGTTAAGGCGTCCCTCGCTTGCACCGCACCGGGGGACCCACTAACGGGATTGCCGACATAACTTTTCGCCGCTCTTGTTCAAGCAAGTGAACACCTTAAGTGATTTCTTCGCGCCTAGGACTTCGGGTGCGATCATACCTGCACTAATGCACCGGATAGCATCAGAACTCCGCAGTTAAGCGTGCTTGGGCGAGAGTAGTACTAGTATGGGTGACCTCCTAGGAAGTCCTCGTGTTGCACTCGTGTTTTTGCTGTTTTGTTATTCTTATTTGTTTTTTCTCTTTACCGCTTTTAATATTAAGGCGTCCCTCGCTTGCACCGTGCCGGGGGAACCACTAACGGGACTGCATACATAACTTTTCGCCTCTCTTGTTCAAGCAAGTGACCACCTTAAGTGATTTCTTCGCGCTTAGGACTTCGGGTGCGATCATACCAGCACTAATGCACCGGATCCCATCAGAACTCCGCAGTTAAGCGTGCTTGGGCGAGAGTAGTACTAGGATGGGTGACCTCCTGGGAAGTCCTCGTGTTGCACTCGTGTTTTTGCTGTTTTGTTTTTCTTATTCGTTTTTTGTCTTTATCGCTTTTAACATTAAGGCGTCCCTCGCTTGTACCGCGTCAGGGGACCCACGAACGTGACTGCCGACATAACTTTTCGCCTCTCTTGTTCAAGAAAGTGAACACCTTAAGTGATTTCTTCGCGCTTAGGACTTCGGGTGCGATCATACCAGCACTAATGCACCGGATACCATCAGAACTCCGCAGTTAAGCGTGCTTGGGCAAGAGTAGTACTAGGATGGGTGACCTCCTGGGAAGTCCTTGTGTTGTACTCGTGTTTTTGCTCTTTTGTTTTTCTTATTCATTTTTTCTCTTTACCGCTTTTAACGTTAAGACGTCCCTCGCTTGCACCGCGTCAGGGGACCCACGAACGTGGCTGCCGACATAACTTTTCGCCTCTCTTGTTCAAGCAAGTGAACACATTAAGTAATTTCTTCGCACTTAGGATTTCGGGTGCGATCATACCAGCACTAATGCACCGGATACCATCAGAACTCCGCAGTTAAGCGTGCTTGGGCGAGAGTAGTACTAGGATGGGTGACCTCCTAGGAAGTCCTCGTGTTGCACTCGTGTTTTTGCTCTTTTGATTTTCTTATTCTTTTTTTCTCTTCACCACTTTTAACGTTAAGGCGTCTCTCGCTTGCACCGTGCAGGGGGACCCACAAACATGGCTGCCGACTTTACTTTTCGCCTCTTTTGTTCAAGCAAGTGAACACCTCATGTGATTTCTTCGCGCTTTGGACTTCGGGTGCGATCATACTAGCACTAATGCACTGGATCCCATCAGAACTCCGCAGTTAAGCGTGCTTGGACGAGAATAGTACTAGGATGGGTGACCTCCTGGGAAGTCCTCGTGTTGCACTCGCGTTTTTTCTCTTTTGTTTTTCTTATTCATTATTTCTCTTTACCGCTTTTAACGTTAAGACGTCCCTCGCTTGCACCGCGTCAGGGGACCCACGAACGTGGCTGCCGACATAACTTTTCGCCTCTCTTGTTCAAGCAAGTGAACACACTAAGTAATTTCTTCGCGCATAGGATTTCAGGAGCGATCATACCAGCACTAATGCACCGGATCCCATCAGAACTCCGCAGTTAAGCGTGCTTGGACGAGAGTAGTAATAGGATGGGTGACCTCCTGGGAAGTCCTCTTGTTGCACTCGTGTTTTTGCTGTTTTGTTTTTCTTATTCGTTTTTTCCCTTTACCACTTTTAACATTAAGGCGTCCCTCGCTTGCACCGCACCGGGGGACCCACTAACGGGACTGCTGACATAACTTTTCGCCTCTCTTGTTCAAGCAAGTGAACACCTTAAGTAATTTCTTCGCGCTTAGGACTTCGGGTGCGATCATACCAGCACTAATGCAACGGATCCCATCAGAACTCCACAGTTAAGCGTGCTTGGGCGAGAGTAGTACTAGGATGGGTGACCTCCTGGGAAGTCCTCGTGTTGCACTAGTGTTTTTGCTCTTTTGTTTTTCTTATTTGTTTTTTCTCTTTACCACTTTTAACGTTAAGGCGTCCCTCGCTTGCACCGCACCGGGGGACCCACTAACGGGATTGCCGACATAACTTTTCGCCGCTCTTGTTCAAGCAAGTGAACACCTCATGTGATTTCTTCGCGCTTTGGACTTCGGGTGCGATCATACTAGCACTAATGCACTGGATCCCATCAGAACTCCGCAGTTAAGCGTGCTTGGACGAGAATAGTACTAGGATGGGTGACCTCCTGGGAAGTCCTCGTGTTGCACTAGTGTTTTTGCTCTTTTGTTTTTCTTATTTGTTTTTTCTCTTTACCACTTTTAACGTTAAGGCGTCCCTCGCTTGCACCGCACCGGGGGACCCACTAACGGGACTGCTGACATAACTTTTCGCCTCTCTTGTTCAAGCAAGTGAACACCTTAAGTAATTTCTTCGCGCTTAGGACTTCGGGTGCGATCATACCAGCACTAATGCACCGGATCCCATCAGAACTCCGCAGTTAAGCGTGCTTGGGCGAGAGTAGTACTGGTATGGGTGACCTCCTAGGAAGTCCTCGTGTTGCACTCGTGTTTTTGCTGTTTTGTTATTCTTATTTGTTTTTTCTCTTTACCGCTTTTAATATTAAGGCGTCCCTCGCTTGCACCGTGCCGGGAGAACCACTAACGGGACTGCATACATAACTTTTCGCCTCTCTTGTTCAAGCAAGTGACCACCTTAAGTGATTTCTTCGCGCTTAGGACTTCGGGTGCGATCATACCAGCACTAATGCACCGGATCCCATCAGAACTCCGCAGTTAAGCGTGCTTGGGCGAGAGTAGTACTAGGATGGGTGACCTCCTGGGAAGTCCTCGTGTTGCACTCGTGTTTTTGCTGTTTTGTTTTTCTTATTCGTTTTTTGTCTTTATCGCTTTTAACATTAAGGCGTCCCTCGCTTGTACCGCGTCAGGGGACCCACGAACGTGACTGCCGACATAACTTTTCGCCTCTCTTGTTCAAGAAAGTGAACACCTTAAGTGATTTCTTCGCGCTTAGGACTTCGGGTGCGATCATACCAGCACTAATGCACCGGATACCATCAGAACTCCGCAGTTAAGCGTGCTTGGGCAAGAGTAGTACTAGGATGGGTGACCTCCTGGGAAGTCCTTGTGTTGTACTCGTGTTTTTGCTCTTTTGTTTTTCTTATTCATTTTTTCTCTTTACCGCTTTTAACGTTAAGACGTCCCTCGCTTGCACCGCGTCAGGGGACCCACGAACGTGGCTGCCGACATAACTTTTCGCCTCTCTTGTTCAAGCAAGTGAACACCTTAAGTGATTTCTTCGCGCTTAGGACTTCGGGTGCGATCTTACCAGCACTAATGCACCGGATCCCATCAGAACTCTGTAGTTAATCGTGCTTGGGCGAGAGTAGTACTAGGATGGGTGACCTCATGGGAAGTCCTCGTGTTGCAATCGTGTTTTTTCTCTTTTGTTTTTCTTATTCGTTTTTTCTTTTTACCGCTTTTAACGTTAAGACGTACCTCGCTTGCACCGCGTCAGGGGACCCACGAACTTGGCTGCCGACATAACTTTTCGCCTCTCTTGTTCAAGGAAGTGAACACCTTAAGTGATTTCTTCACGCCTAGGACTGCGGGTGCGATCATACCAGCACTAATGCACCGGATCCCATCAGAACTCCGCAGTTAAGCGTGCTTGGGCGAGAGTAGTACTAGGATGGGTGACCTCCTGGGAAGTTCTTGTGTTGCACTCGTGTTTTTGCTGTTTTGTTTTTCTTATTCGTTTTTTCTCTTTATCGCTTTTAATATTAAGGCGTCCCTCGCTTGCACCGCACCGGGGGACCCACTAACGGGATTGCCGACATAACTTTTCGCCTCTCTTGTTCAAGCAAGTGAACACCTTAAGTGATTTCTTCGCTCTTAGGACTTTGGGTGCGATCATACCAGCACTAATGCAACGGATCCCATCAGAACTCCGCAGTTAAGCATGCTTGGGCGAGAGTAGTACTAGGATGGGTGACCTCCTGGGAAGTCCTCGTGTTGCACTCGTGTTTTTGCTGTTTTGTTTTTCTTATTCGTTTTTTGTCTTTACCGCTTTTAACGTTAAGGTGTCCCTCGCTTGCACCGCACCGGGGGACCCACTAACGGGACTGCCGACATAACTTTTCGCCTCTCTTGTTCAAGCAAGTGAACACCTTTAGTGATTTTTTCGCGCTTAGGACTTCGGGTGCGATCATACCCGCACTAATGCACCGGATCCCATCCTCCGCAGTTAAGCATGCTTGGGCGAGAGTAGTACTAGGATGGGTGACCTCCTGGGAAGTCCTTATGTTGCACTCCTGTTTTTGCTCTTTTGTTTTTCTTATTCATTTTTTCTCTTTACCGCTTTTAACGTTAAGACGTCCCTCGCTTGCACCGTGTCAGGGGACCCACGAACGTGGCTGCCGACATAACTTTTCGCCTCTCTTGTTCAAGCAAGTGAACACCTGAAGTGATTTCTTCGCGCTTAGGACTTCGGGTGCGAACATACCAGCACTAATGCACCGGATCCCATTAGAACTCCGCAGTTAATCGTGCTTGGGCGAGAGTAGTTCTAGGATGGGTGACCTCCTGGGAAGTCCTCGTGTTGCACTCGTGTTTTTGCAATTTTGTTTTTCTTATTTATTTTTTCTTTTTACCGCTTTTAACGTTAAGACGTACCTCACTTGCACCGCGTCAGGGGACCCACGAACTTGGCTGCCGACATAACTTTTCGCCTCTCTTGTTCAAGCAAGTGAACACCTTAAGTGATTTCTTCGCGCCTAGGACTTCGGGTGCGATCATACCAGCACTAATGCACCGGATCCCATCAGAACTCCGCAGTTAATCGTGCTTGGGCGAGAGTAGTTCTAGGATGGGTGACCTCCTGGGAAGTCCTCGTGTTGCACTCGTGTTTTTACAATTTTGTTTTTCTTATTTATTTTTTCTTTTTACCGCTTTTAACGTTAAGACGTACCTCACTTGCACCGCGTCAGGGGACCCACGAACTTGGCTGCCGACATAACTTTTCGCCTCTCTTGTTCAAGCAACTGAACACCTTAAGTGATTTCTTCGCGCCTGGGACTTCGGGTGCGATCATACCAGCACTAATGCACCGGATCCCATCAGAACTCCGCAGTTAAGCGTGCTTGGGCGAGAGTAGTACTAGGATGGGTGACCTCCTGGGAAGTTCTTGTGTTGCACTCGTGTTTTTGCTGTTTTGTTTTTCTTATTCGTTTTTTCTCTTTACCGCTTTTAACATTAAGGCGTCCCTCGCTTGCACCGCACCGGGGGACCCACTAACGGGACTGCCGACATAACTTTTCGCCTCTCTTTTTCAAGCAAGTGAACACCTTAAGGGATTTCTTTGCGCTTAGGACTTCGGGTGCGATCATACCAGCACTAATGCACCGGGTCCCATCAGAACTCCGCAGTTAAGCGTGCTTGGGCGAGAGTAGTACTAGGATGGGTGACCTCCTGGGAAGTCCTCGTGTTGCACTCGTGTTTTTGCTCTTTTGATTTTCTTATTAGTTTTTTCTCTTTGCCACATTTAACGTTAAGGCGTCCCTCGCTTGCACCGCGCAGGGGGATACACGAACGTGGCTGCCGACATAACTTTTAGCCTCTCTTGTTCAAGCAAGTGAACACCTTAAGTGATTTCTTCGCGCTTAGGACTTCGGGTGCGACCATACCAGCACTAATGCACCGGATCCCGTCAGAACTCCGCAGTTAAGCGTGCTTGGGCGAGACTAGTACTAGGATGGGTGACCTCCTGGGAAGTCCTTGTGTTGCACTCGTGTTTTTGCTCTTTTTTTTTTCTTATTCATTTTTTCTCTTTACCGCTTTTAACGTTAAGACGTCCCTCGCTTGCACCGCGTCAAGGGACCCACGAACGTGGCTGCCGACATAACTTTTCGCCTCTCTTGTTCAAGCAAGTGAACACCTTAAGTGATTTCTTCACGCTTAGGATTTCGGGTGTGATCATACCAGCACTAATGCACCGGATCCCATCAGAACTCCGCAGTTAAGCGTGCTTGGGCGAGAGTAGTACTAGGATGGGTGACCTCCTGGGAAGTCCTCGTGTTGCACTCGTGTTTTTGCTGTTTTGTTTTTCTTATTCGTTTTTTCTCTTTACCACTTTTAACATTAAGGCGTCCCTCGCTTGCACCGCACCGGGGGACCCACTAACGGGACTGCCGACATAACTTTTCGCCTCTCTTGTTCAAGCAAGTGAACACCTTAAGTAATTTCTTCGCGCTTAGGACTTCGGGTGCGATCATACCAGCACTAATGCACCGGATCCCATCAGAACTCCACAGTTAAGCGTGCTTGGGCGAGTTTAGTACTAGGATGGGTGACCTCCTGGGAAGTCCTCGTGTTGCACTAGTGTTTTTGCTCTTTTGTTTTTCTTATTTGTTTTTTCTCTTTACCACTTTTAACGTTAAGGCGTCCCTCGCTTGCACCGCACCGGGGGACCCACTAACGTGACTGCCGACATAACTTTTCACCTCTCTTGTTCAAGCAAGTGAACACCTTAAGTGATTTCTTCGCGCTTAGGATATCGGGTGCGATCATACAAGCACTAATGCACCAGATCCCATCAGAACTCCGCAGTTAAGCGTGCTTGGGCGAGAGTAGTACTAGGATGGGTGATCTCCTGGGAAGTCCTCGTGTTGCACTCGTGTTGTTGCTCTTTTGTTTTTCTTATTCGTTTTTTCTCTTTACCGCTTTTAACATTGAGGCGTCCCTCGCTTGCACCGCACCGGGGGACCCACTAACGGGATTGCCGACATAACTTTTCGCCTCTCTTGTTCAAGCAAGTGAACACCTTAAGTGATTTCTTCGCGCTTAGTTCTTCGGGTGCGATCATACCCGCACTAATGCATCGGATCCCATAAGAACTCTGTAGTTAAGCGAGCTTGGGCGAGAGTAGTACTAGGATGGGTGACCTCCTGAGAAGTCCTCGTGTTGCACTAGTGTTTTCGCTCTTTTGTTTTTCTTATTTGTTTTTTCTCTTTACCAATTTTAACGTTAAGGCGTCCGTCGCTTGTACCGCGCAGGGGGATACATGAACGTGGCTGCCGACATAACTTTTCACCTCTCTTGTTCAAGCAAGTGAACACCTTAAGTGATTTCTTCGCGCTTAGGATATCGGGTGCGATCATACAAGCACTAATGCACCAGATCCCATCAGAACTCCGCAGTTAAGCGTGCTTGGGCGAGAGTAGTACTAGGATGGGTGATCTCCTGGGAAGTCCTCGTGTTGCACTCGTGTTGTTGCTCTTTTGTTTTTCTTATTCGTTTTTTCTCTTTACCGCTTTTAACATTGAGGCGTCCCTCGCTTGCACCGCACCGGGGGACCCACTAACGGGATTGCCGACATAACTTTTCGCCTCTCTTGTTCAAGCAAGTGAACACCTTAAGTGATTTCTTCGCGCTTAGTTCTTCGGGTGCGATCATACCCGCACTAATGCATCGGATCCCATAAGAACTCTGTAGTTAAGCGAGCTTGGGCGAGAGTAGTACTAGGATGGGTGACCTCCTGAGAAGTCCTCGTGTTGCACTAGTGTTTTCGCTCTTTTGTTTTTCTTATTTGTTTTTTCTCTTTACCAATTTTAACGTTAAGGCGTCCGTCGCTTGTACCGCGCAGGGGGATACATGAACGTGGCTGCCGACATAACTTTTCACCTCTCTTGTTCAAGCAAGTGAACACCTTAAGTGATTTTTTCGCGCTTAGGACTTCGGGTGCGATCATACCAGCACTAATGCACCGGATCCCATCAGAACACCGCAGTTAAGCGTGCTTGGGCCAGAGTAGTACTAGGATGGGTGACCTCCTGGGAAGTCCTCGTGTTGCACTCATGTTTTTGCTCTTTTGTTTTTCATATTGATTTTTTCTTTTTACCGCTTTTAACGTTAAGACGTACCTCGCTTGCACCGCGTCGGGGGACCCACGAACTTGGCTGCCGACATAACTTTTCGCCTCTCTTGTTCAAGGAAGTGAACACCTTAAGTGATTTCTTCGCGCCTAGGACTTCGGGTGCGACCATACCAGCACTAATGCACCGGATCCCATCAGAACTCCGCAGTTAAGCGTGCTTGGGCGAGAGTAGTACTAGGATGGGTGACCTCCTGGGAAGTCATCGTGTTGCACTCGTGTTTTTGCTGTTTTGTTTTTCTTATTCGTTTTTTCTCTTTACCACTTTTAACATTAAGGCGTCCCTCACTTGCACCGCACCGGGGGACCCACTAACGGGACTGTCGACATAACTTTTTGCCTCTCTTGTTCAAGGAAGTGAACACCTTAAGTAATTTCTTCGCGCTTAGGACTTCGGGTGCGATCATACCAGCACTAATGCACCGGATCCGATCAGAACTCCACAGTTAAGCGTGCTTGGGCGAGAGTAGTACTAGGATGGGTGACCTCCTGGGAAGTCCTCGTGTTGCACTAGTGTTTTTGCTCTTTTGTTTTTGTTATTCGTTTTTTCTCTTTACCACTTTTAACGTTAAGGCGTCCCTCGCTTGCACCGCACCTGGGGACCCACTAACGTGACTGCCGACATAACTTTTCACCTCTCTTGTTCAAGCAAGTGAACACCTTAAGTGATTTCTTCGCGCTTAGGATATCGGGTGCGATCATACAAGCACTAATGCACCAGATCCCATCAGAACTCCGCAGTTAAGCGTGCTTGGGCGAGAGTAGTACTAGGATGGGTGACCTCCTGGGAAGTCCTCGTGTTGCACTCGTGTTCTTGCTCTTTTGTTTTTCTTATTCGTTTTTTCTCTTTACTGCTTTTAACATTGAGGCGTCCCTCGCTTGCACCGCACCGGGGGACCCACTAACGGGATTGCCGACATAACTTTTCGCCTCTCTTGTTCAAGCAAGTGAACACCTTAAGTGATTTCTTCGCGCTTAGTTCTTCGGGTGCGATCATACTCGCACTAATGCATCGGATCCCATCAGAACTCTGTAGTTAAGCGAGCTTGGGCGAGAGTAGTACTAGGATGGGTGACCTCCTGGGAAGTCCTCGTGTTGCACTAGTGTTTTTGCTCTTTTGTTTTTCTTATTTGTTTTTTCTCTTTACCACTTTTAACGTTAAGGTGTCCGTCGCTTGTACCGCGCAGGGGGATACATGAACGTGGCTGCCGACATAACTTTTCACCTCTCTTGTTTAAGCAAGTGAACACCTTAAGTGATTTTTTCGCGTTTAGGACTTCGGGTGGGATCATACCAGCACTAATGCACCGGATCCCATCAGAACACCGCAGTTAAGCGTGCTTGGGCCAGAGTAGTACTAGTATGGGTGACCTCCGGGGAAGTCCTCGTGTTGCACTCGTGTTTTTGCTGTTTTGTTATTCTTATTTGTTTTTTCTCTTTACCGCTTTTAATATTAAGGCGTCCCTCGCTTGCACCGCGTCGGGGGACCCACGAACTTGGCTGCCGACATAACTTTTCGCCTCTCTTGTTCAAGGAAGTGAACACCTTAAGTGATTTCTTCGCGCCTAGGACTTCGGGTGCGATCATACCTGCACTAATGCACCGGATCCCATCAGAACTCCGCAGTTAAGCGTGCTTGGGCGAGAGTAGTACTAGTATGGGTGACCTCCAGGGAAGTCCTCGTCTTGCACTCGTGTTTTTGCTGTTTTGTTATTCTTATTTGTTTTTTCTCTTTACCGCTTTTAATATTAAGGCGTCCCTCGCTTGCACCGCGCCGGGGGACCCACTAACGGGACTGCCGACATAACTTTTCGCCTCTCTTGTTCAAGCAAGTGAACACCTTTAGTGATTTTTTCGCGCTTAGGACTTCGGGTGCGATCATACCCGCACTAATGCACCGGATCCCATCAGAACTCCGCAGTTAAGCATGCTTGGGCGAGAGTAGTACTAGGATGGGTGACCTCCTGGGAAGTCCTTATGTTGCACTCCTGTTTTTACTCTTTTGTTTTTCTTATTCATTTTTTCTCTTTACCGCTTTTAACGTTAAGACGTCCCTCGCTTGCACCGCGTCAGGGGACCCACGAACGTGGCTGCCGACATAACTTTTCGCCTCTCTTGTTCAAGCAAGTGAACACCTTAAGTGATTTCTTCGCGCTTAGGACTTCGGGTGCGATCATACCAGCACTAATGCACCGGATCCCATCAGAACTCCGCAGTTAATCGTGCTTGGGCGAGAGTAGTTCTTGGATGGGTGACCTCCTGGGAAGTCCTCGTGTTGCACTCGTGTTTTTGCAATTTTGTTTTTCTTATTTATTTTTTCTTTTTACCGCTTTTAACGTTAAGACGTACCTCACTTGCACCGCGTCAGGGAACCCACGAACTTGGCTGCAAACATAACTTTTCGCCTCTCTTGTTCAAGCAAGTGAACACCTTAAGTGATTTCTTCGCGCCTAGGACTTCGGGTGCGATCATACCAGCACTAATGCACCGGATCCCATCAGAACTCCGCAGTTAAGCGTGCTTGGGCGAGAGTAGTACTAGGATGGGTGACCTCCTGGGAAGTCCTTGTGTTGCACTCGTGTTTTTGCTGTTTTGTTTTTCTTATTCGTTTTTTCTCTTTACCGCTTTTAACATTAAGGCGTCCCTCGCTTGCACCGCGCCGGGGGACCCACTAACGGGACTGCCGACATAACTTTTCGCCTCTCTTGTTCAAGCAAGTGAACACCTTAAGTGATTTCTTTGCGCTTAGGACTTCGGGTGCGATCATACCAGCACTAATGCAGCGGGTCCCATCAGAAATCCGCAGTTAAGCGTGCTTGGGCGAGAGTAGTACTAGGTTGGGTGACCTCCAGGGAAGTCCTCGTGTTGCACTCGTGTTTTTGCTCTTTTGTTTTTCTTATTAGTTTTTTCTCTTTACCACTTTTAACGTTGAGGCGTCCCTCGCTTGCACCGCGCAGGGGGATACACGAACGTGGCTGCCGACATAACTTTTGGCCTCTCTTGTTCAAGCAAGTGAACACCTTAAGTGAATTCTTCGCGCTTAGGACTTCGGGTGCGACCATACCAGCACTAATGCACCGGATCCCATCAGAACTCCGCAGTTAAGCGTGCTTGGGCGAGAGTAGTACTAGGATGGGTGACCTCCTGGGAAGTCATTGTGTTACACTCGTGTTTTTGCTCTTTTGTTTTTCTTATTCATTTTTTCTCTTTACCGCTTTTAACGTTAAGACGTCCCTCGCTTGCACCACGTCAAGGGACCCACGAACGTGGCTGCCGACATAACTTTTCGCCTCTCTTGTTCAAGCAAGTGAACACCTTAAGTGATTTCTTCGCGCTTAGGATTTCGGGTGTGATCATACCAGCACTAATGCACCAGATCCCATCAGAACTCCGCAGTTAAGCGTGCTTGGGCGAGAGTAGTACTAGGATGGGTGACCTCCTGGGAAGTCCTCGTGTTGCACTCGTGTTTTTGCTCTTTTGTTTTTCTTATTCATTTTTTCTCTTTGCCACTTTTTACGTTAAGGCGTCCCTCGCTTGCACCGCGCAGGGGGATACACGAACGTGGCTGCCGACATAACTTAATGGCAAGCAAGTTGCCTTGTGTCGTATCGACCCGCAGTAGGTCGGGTTTGGTCCATGGTTTGAGTTGGACAGGGCTGGCCGCCCCAACCACTCCGTGGCAGCATTCAACGGTACGTACACTTATGTTATGTAAGGGCCCTAAAATTATGATAAGATAAGACAACATAACGAAAGCATAAAGAATTCATGCATTACGTTTTATGAAATGTTTTGCGGATCAATAGTTGTGCTTGCTGAGCGAAAGCTCATAATTTATGTTTATGCTGTAGGAAAGCAAACTTATGGCAGTACATGATACAAGACAGTGGAGTTTGGCAATGCAAAGCTGTGAAACTGTGGGATTGGAAACTGCTACGCATTTTGTTACGTTCCGCCATGTTTATTTTGATTATGTTGTATCTAAGTACAAAATTATGACAAGTAAATAAGTTTATATACATATATATATATATATATATATATATCTATGTAAGTGATTACTGCGAGTAATCCCAATTTCAAAGTTATATATATATCGTTTGTAAAAAAAAAAAAAACTAGTCCAATTTTTCATATGATATAAGTAAGTATGCATGGTAATGGCCTACGTTAGGCGGGTCGTTTCAGAGTTGGTATCAGAGCCAGGGTCCTACCTTTCGGTTTCACAAATTGCTTGCCTGCGCTACAGTCATTGTAAGTTAAAAATATTTCGTATTTATATTATGAATTTATAAAAAAATTTGTATAATCTAGATTTGAGGACAATGGAAGAAGATCGAGGTGCAGCTTACGCGTTTTTCATGATGTCTCCGTTAATATTCGATGGGACTAGACGAACCGTGACACTAGCAGCATGGCTTCATGATATGGAGTCTATATTTCGAATATGTCATATTCCGCCCCATCTACAAGTATCATTGGCAAGTCGTTGTCTTGCAGTAGATGCTAGGCTATGGTGGAGAACGTTAGGAGAACAGGAAGCTCAGGGAGGTTCATGGGAAAACTTCCGCAATATCGTCACTGCTCGTTTTGGAGCTCCACTGGAGGAAAACGCCGGCATGTACTATCGAGACCAAGATATTTATCGTGACATGAACCTTGTCCGATATCTTAACTATGTTTACGATTGGCATGCTTATCCAGGAGAATCGATGGGCCATTACTGTCGAAGATTTCAAGAGGCTATGTTGCCTTACATTCCAGATTTTGGCAACCCAGAGTTTCGGACACTACAACTGCTCAGGGAAGGACTACCTCCCGACGTCAGGGAACATCTCCAGGCACCGGTAATAGGAATTGTAACGACCCGCCTATCGAAGGCCGTTACCATACATACTTACTTATAATATATGAAAATTTGGGCAAAATTTTTTTTATACAACTGATAAATATAACTTGACTTGGAAATTTGTTAATAATTACTTACATACATACATGTACTTATACATAACTACTTATGGTAGTAATGAAATCTTGTACTCAAATACAACATATTTAGCGTCGCATAATTTAACAAAAAGAAACATAGCGATTCCCGTCCCACAGTTTCACAGCTTTGCATTGCCATGCTCCACCGCCTTGTATCATGAAATACCGCAGGGTTGCTTACCTACAGCATAAACTTAAAATATGAGCTTTCGCTCAGCAAGCACAGCTATTTATCCGCAAACATATCATGATATCATAATGCATGAACCATTTATGCTTTATTCCTGTTTTCATAGGTTAGCATAATTTTTGGGCCCTTACATAACATAAATAAATGTACGTACCGTGGCGCGCTGCCATGGAGTGGTTGGGGCGGCCAGCCCTGTCCAACTCAAACCATGAACCAAACCCGACCTAACGCGGGTCGATACGACATATAGCATTCTGCTTCTATTGATGCTTAGAATCTTGTTCTTATCTTATTTCATACATGAAATGTTGTTTCATATTCATAACCAGTTTCTTAACTGAAACTGGGATTTCATACTTTACCAAATAGCTTATCTTTAGTGAGCATACTTCGTGATGCCATATATCCGATTATTCATCATATAATCATACATATTATAAACAGACATCACATACCTCTTAGCATGAACTTGAAAGCATACATGCCATACATTTATTATTCTTTGAATACATACATGCCATTCATACTCTACATATTTATCATATGTTAAAAACGTACATACACACATATCATAAATACTTCTTGTACCCATAACATCATGAACTTGATATCATACAGGCCATAACATTTTATCATACTTATATCATCATAAACTTGAAAACATACAACAAACAGTTTTCGTTTATGCTGTAGGCGGAGTCGTACTTACCGTTACTGCGCCTTGAATCAAAATTCTTCACTCAAACAGGTCGCTTTCCTGTTTCCAAGAAATCATAGGATGAGTATCATCCTATCATAATAACGTATGATTCTAGTTGCTAACTACAAATCCTAAATTTCAACTCGTTTTTGAAATTTAGTAAGAATTCTAATATTTTTGAAAACCGGGTTCAAAAACAATTCATAAAGTTTGATTCTTTTCCCACAAATCTGTTTCGAATTTGGAAAAGTTTTCTCCATGAAAGTTGTAGATCTTGAAGTCTCCTACAACTTTTGTTTTAACCTCAAACTTCAAATCTGTCTTTAACATACTTATTTTTTCCTTTGAAAATTTTTCGACCATACTTACTACTCATAATTTGGTCTCGGGTTTTAGAAGAAACGAAGGTCGTAAATGCCTTATTTTCAAAAACTGTCTGCGTGTGCCCCTAGAATTTTTCCTTTTCTACAACTTTGTAGTTTTAATTTTTTTAAGATTCGGCCTCTAAAGACCTTAAAATCTTATTTTCAGAAAAACTGTTCGGTTAGAAATTCTAATCAAGCATACTAAAACCTTAGTGCACAAATCTTATAAAATTGAACTCATGATTATCCATACTAATCATTCTCTTAAATTCTAAATGAAGAACTAGAGGATAACAATATTTACCTCAAGTTCTACTGATGGAATTCTTTAACTAGGTATTCAAATTTCCCTCACACTTCCTACACTAAACCGAAACTCTTCCTCTAGTTTTCTTTTCTTTCTTTTCTCTCCTCTCTTTGCTCGGCTTCTATGGGAGAATTTAGAGAGTTTGTACTGCTTAAGTGTGTGTTGGCTAACCAAATAAAATAGGAGAACCTTCACCTATTTATAGATGAAGCATAAATTTCTGAAATTGCTTACTAACCCCTAAAGGTACAACAACTTGCTCTTTAGTCCATAGAAGAAACCAATTTGGTCTTGTCTTTTTGAAAGGTGGCCGCCCATTCTTGTTCTTCTTGTGCCAAATAACCCAAGCTAGGGTGCTTAATCATGTTGGCTAGGAACCATGAGGTGTCCCTCTCTTAGTGTGGCCGGCCTTAGGTGGAGTTTGAGCATGCTTTTGCTTACCAACAAGCAAGGCTAGCAAGCTTACTAAGCTAGCCTAGGTGCATGAGGTGTCAAGGCTAAAAGAGTTCAAGAAATCCATCTTTTGTAATTTTATGCAATGGTCCTTAAAGCCAAAATATTTATCCTTTAGTTCCTATGTGTTGGCCGGCCATTCATCTCCCAAATTGCCAAGCAAGCTTAGCTAGAGTTGCTTGCTCATCAAAGCTAAAATCTTGAGGTGGCGTTTCCTTGGTTGGCCGGCCCTAGGGTGAGGTGTGCAAGCCTTGGTTTGCCAAGGGAGCTAGGCTTAGAAGTCTAGAGTGTTGGTTCGTCAAGGCTAGGCCAAGGGATGTGTCAATGCCTTGGTCATCCATGTGAGCAAAGCTAGAATGGCTTACTAATCCTAGCTAGTCCATGAGGTGTCATTCTCTAATGATGGCCGGTCTTGGTGTTGGCTTAGCAAGGCCTTGGCTTGCCAAGTGAGTAAAGCTAGGTATACTCACTCACCAAAGCTAGGCTATGAAGTGTCACTTCCTTGTGGTGGCCGGCCCTTGGGTGGTGGCTTTGGCAACACATGAGCTTGCCAAGTGAGCAAGACTAGGGATGTTACTCACCAAGGCTACACCATGATGTGTTGCTTTCTTGTGGTGGACGGCCTTTGGTGCCTAGGTGTGCAAGGCTAGGGGGGTCTAGAGTGTCTTATCCTCATGTGGCCGGTTTTGAAGAAACCATGTGAAACAATTTGCTAATTGATCCATAACACAAAATCAACCAAGCAAATCAAAGTGTTTAATTACCAAACTTAGGGTATGATTTGTAAACTTTTAATAACACTTAAAATCTTCTAATTTGTATAATACTTTTCAAAAACAAGATCCCTTGCTCAAAAAGCCATGATGTGGCCGGTTCCTATGGTGACACATGAAACAATGTGATTGGTTCTAGCTAGAGTTATCAAATACAATCTTAACTTGTCTTCCTTGATTTCCAACCAAACTAACTAGACTAGAAATGGATCATTGACTTAATTGAACTAAGAAACTTTACTTAAAAAGTTCCTGATTCAAAAATTTACATAATTGCTGATAAGTCTACAATTTTCTCCAAAATTGCACATTGGCCTCTAAAGGCAAAATATTTGCACTTTAGTCCCTATAACTTGGCCGATTATAGTTAAGCCTTCAAACATCAAATTCTTACTAAATCCTTCCTTAGAAGACTTTTTAGCTCTAAAATCATGAACTTTCCTTAATTTGTAAATTGACCCCTAAACATAAAATATTTGCATTTTGGTCCCTGTGAGGTGACCAATCATAACAATGACACTTGTCATCAGAGGTGTCATCCTTAAAGGCCTTGTTTAGCTTATCTCCTAAATGCAGTCCATTTTCATAATAACATAAATATTCATATACTGTTTTCAACTGATAACAGTATAATTAACTGGACCATTGTCCTAAAATTTTCTGAACTGCGTAAAAGATTTTCTTAAATTTATAAATTACTAACATAGAATCATAAAGCATAAATTTACCCTTTTTGACAAAAGGTCTTAAACTTGCGTAACTAACTTATTGAATCTTTTAGCAAAAGATTCAACAACTATTCATAGAAAACATATCATACATATAGCGTAAACAAACTTTGATTCTTAACGAAAGAAATCATAAGTTTACAAACAGGTTGGTTATTACAATCTACCCTCCTTAAAAAAATTTTCGTCCTCGAAAATCACTACAAGTAGGGATAGTTCTTTCTCATTTCTTCTTCTACTTCCCATGTAGCTTCTTCAATATTATGATTCTGCCATAACACTTTAACCATTGGAATGGTTTTGTTTCTTAAAACCTTTTCTTCCCGATCCAGAATCCGTATTGGTCTTTCCTCATATGTCAAATCCGTTTGTACTTCAATCGGTTCTTGCCTTAGCACATGAGAAGGATCAGGTACGTATTTCTTCAACATTGAAACGTGAAAAACATCATGTACAGAAGCTAAAGCTGGCGGCAAAGAAAGCTTATAAGCTACTTTCCCAATCCTTTCAAAGATTTCAAACGGACCTGTGTATCTTGGACTGAGCTTTCCCTTCTTACCAAATCTCATAATTCCCTTCATTGGGGCAATCTTGAGAAAAACAGAATCTCCAATTTGGAATTCTAAAGGTCTTCGACGTCTATCAGCATAACTCTTCTGTCGACTGAAAGCTATGTCGAGCCGTTGCTTGATCATCTTGATATCTTCTGAGGTTTTTCTGATGAAGTCCGTAGTTTGAAGTTGCTTCTGTCCAACTTCTTGCCAATGGATGAGAGATCGACATTTTCTTCCATATAGCGCTTCAAATGGAGCCATACCAATAGAAGCGTGATAGCTATTATTATATGAAAATTCGATCAAGGGTAACTTTTGATCCCAATTTCCCTTGAAATCCAAAACACAAGATCTCAACATATCTTCTAAGGTTTGGATAGTGCGCTTCGATTGTCCATCTGTTTGAGGGTGAAAAGCAGTACTGAATTTCAACCTTGACCCCATAGCTGTGTGAACACTTTTCCAAAATCGCGAAGTAAATCGCCCATCTCGATCTGAAATAATGGATTTTAGAACTCCATGCAACCTAACAATCTGAGATACATAAATTTCAGCTAATTTCTCAACTGATAAGGTGGCTTTAACAACAATGAAATGGGTTGATTTGGTTAATCTATCCACAATCACCCAAATCATATCATTTCCACTAGCGGTCCTGGGTAATCCAACTACGGAATCCATGGTGATTTGTTCCCATTTCCATTCTGGGAGTTCTATCTTTTGAAGATCTCCACCAGGTTGTCGGTGTTCAGCCTTAACTTTCTGACAAGTTAGGCACTTTGACACAAAATCAGCAATTTCATTCTTCATGTTTGGCCACCAAAAGTTCTCTTTAAGGTCCTTATACATCTTAGTAGCTCCAGGGTGAACTGAATACGGAGTTTCATGTGCTTCCGACATGAATTGTTTCCTAAGAAATTCAACGTTAGGAACACAAATTCTTCCTTTGAAGAGAATTAGCCCATTCGTAGACGTCTTAAATTCCTTATCTTCTCCACCAAGAAGTTGAACCTTTAGCAGAAAGGAATCTTTTCCTTGATAACACTTAATGGATTCTAGGAGATTGGACTGAAGAGTCAAAACAGCCAATTTTCCCATTAATATTTCCAATCTGAAATCAGAAATTTCCTTTTGGAGGGGTTTGGACATCATTTCAAGAGACATGAGCATACCGGATGACTTCCTGCTCAGCGCATCTGCCACCTTATTTGCTTTTCCAGGATGGTAAAGGATTTCACAATCATAATCCTTTACGAGTTCAAGCCATCGACGTTGTCTCATATTGAGCTCTTTTTGGGTAAAGATGTATTTAAGACTTTGATGGTCGGTAAAAATCTCACACCTATTACCATACAGGTAATGTCTCCAAATCTTCAAGGCGAAAACCATCGCAGCAAGCTCCAAATCGTGCGTCGGGTAATTTCGTTCATGGTCCTTCAGTTGACGTGAAGCATAGGCAACCACATTTCTTCCTTACATAAGGACAGCTCCTAATCCAATTCTCGACGCATCACTATAAATGGCGAAATTTCCTGCATCTACGTCAGGAATTATTAACACTGGTACACTTGTAAGCTTTCTCTTGAGCTCTTGGAAGTTTTCTTCACACTTCTGTGTCCAATCAAACTTTCTCCCCTTCTTAGTAAGAGCTGTTAGTGGCGCTGCTATCTTGGAGAATCCTTCAACGAACCGTCGGTAGTATCCGGCCAAACCAAGAAAGCTTCATATCTCCATAACGTTTTTGGGTGCTGACCATGCACTAACTGCTTCTATCTTAGCAGGATCAACGGAAATTCCTTCATTTGAAACCACGTGGCCTAAGAAATGTACTTTTTCCAACCAAAATTCACATTTTGTGAATTTGGCATAAAGTTGATTCCGTCTTAAGGTTTCCAAAACTATCTTGAGATGCTGCTCATGTTCCTTTGTGGATCTTGAGTAGATCAAAATATCATCAATGAAGATGATAACAAACTTATCTAAATAATCATTAAATACCCGATTCATCAGGTCCATAAAAGCAGCTGGAGCATTAGTTAATCCAAAAGGCATGACTAAATACTCGTAATGTCCATAACGTGTTCGAAACGCCGTCTTGGGAATATCTCCTTCCTTGATTCTGAGTTGATGGTAGCCCGAACGCAAATCAATCTTCGAGAATACCAAAGCTCCTCTAAGGTGATCAAAGAGATCGTCGATTCTCGGAAGAGGGTACTTGTTCTTAATCGTGATCTTATTCAACTCACGATAGTCGATGCACATTCGCAACGATCCATCCTTCTTTTAGACAAATAGCACAGGTGCTCCCCACGGGGAATGGCTTTGACGAATAAATCCCTTGTCTAACAGTTCTTGTAACTGTACTTGAAGTTCCCTAAGCTCAGCTGGGGCCATGCGATAGGGTGCTTTCGATATTGGAGCTATTCCTGGCAACAATTCTATTTCGAAAGAGATTTCTCGCTCTGGCGGAAGTCTAGTTAAATCTTTTGGAAAGACATCTACATATTCCCTAATAATGGGTACATCTTCGGGCTGCAGCTCTTTTTCTTGTTCTGTAAGTCCCATAAAATCCAAAATTACTTGCATATCGATAAACCAATTATCCGCTACTATTGGATCTGTGGTTCCTTCAAAATCAGGTGCCTTCATTCGCCTAAATCGTTCATATAACATATCCTCCCTAACCAAAGGTGGATTCCTTTGCAGTCCTTCGGGTGCTAACGGAACTTCTTGATGAACCTCTGGTACCTGATGCGCTACTGGGGGTACCGGATTATTTTGCGGTGGAACTTCGTTCGCTCGAGGTACTTGATTCAGTTGAGCTACTTGTTCCCGAAGTATGTTCGTCTCCTGCTGTTGTTCCCGCAATTGCTGTTGCAAGGTAGCTACTATATTCGCAAGATCAGGCTCTTGCGGAATTGGGTTCGTTCGGGTACGCGGACGTGACATCTTCTATTTCTTATCTAATTACGATAAAGATATTGTTATACTTCGAATATCTTTTCGTTCATTCATATCTCATCATAAAAATTTTATGATGAATAATACTTATTCATCATATCATATCATAGATCATATTTGATCATATCATAGATCATAGATCATATTATCACATCATATCATCGTATCATATCATAAAACATAACATTAGAGATCTATCATGATCTCATCATTCCATATTATATCATATGTTGTTCATAATCTTAACATCATAATATATTAATACTTTTTACTAACTTTATAATATACATATCTTATATTCATCATAATCCATAACTCGTACATTCTAACATACATATTATTTTACACCTAAACTATCTACTCTGAGGTTACGTCGGAGAATACATCCCAGTCTTCATCATCAAATAAGATTTCCTCCGGATCGTCCTCCATATTTACTTCTCCTTCTTCTCCATTATCTAGGATGATTTCATGAGGATCCTCTTGAAGTTCAGGCTCATCGATTCTCCTGGGTAAGCATGCCAATCGTAAACATAGTTAAGATATCGGACAAGGTTTATGTCACGATAAATATCTGGATCTCGATAGTGCATGTCGGCGTTTTCCTCCTGTGGAGGTCCAAAATGAGCAGTGATGATATTGCGGAAGTTTTCCCATGATCCTCCCTGAGCTTCTTGTTCTCCTATTGTTCTCCACCATAACCTAGCATCTACTGCTAGACAACGACTTGCCAATGATACTTGTAGATGGGGCGGAATATGACATATTCGAAAGATAGACTCCATATCATGAAGCCATACTGCTAGCGTCACGGTTCATCTAGTCCCATCGAATATTAGCGGAGACATCATAAAAAACGCATAAACTGCACCTCTATCTTCATCCATTGTCCTCAAATCTAGATTATACAAATTCCTATAAATACATAATATAAATACGAAATATTTTTAACTTACAATGGCTGTGGCGCAGGCACGCAAACTGTGAACCCGAAAGGTAGAACCTTCTGCTCTGATACCAACTCTGTAACGACCCGCCTATCGAAGGCCGTTACTATACATACTTACTTATAATATATGAAAATTTGGGCAAATTTTTTTTATACAACTGATAAATATAACTTGACTTGGAAATTTGTTAATAATTACTTACATACATACATGTACTTATACATAACTACTTATGGTAGTAATGAAATCTTGTACTCAAATACAACATATTTAGCGTAGCATAATTTAACAAAAAGAGGCATAGCGATTCCCATCCCACAGTTTCACAGCTTTGCATTGCCATGCTCCACCGCCTTGTATCATGAAATACCGCAGGTTTGCTTACCTACAGCATAAACTTAAAATATGAGCTTTCGCTCAGCAAGCACAACTATTTATCCGCAAACATATCATGATATCATAATGCATGAACCATTTATGCTTTATTCCTGTTTTCATAGGTTAGCATAATTTTTGGGCCCTTACATAACATAGCATAAATGTACGTACCGTGGCGCGCTGCCATGGAGTGGTTGGGGCGGCCAGCCCTGTCCAACTCAAACCATGAACCAAACCCGACCTAACGCGGGTCGATACGACATATAGCATTCTGCTTCTATTGATGCTTAGAATCTTGTTCTTATCTTATTTCATACATGAAATGTTGTTTCATATTCATAACCAGTTTCTTAACTGAAACTGGGATTTCATACATTACCAAATAGCTTATCTTTAGTGAGCATACTTCGTGATGTCATAATATCCGATTATTCATCATATAATCATACATATTATAAACATACATCACATACCTCTTAGCATGAACTTGAAAGCATACATGCCATACATTTATTATTCTTTGAATACATACATGCCATTCATACTGTACATATTTATCATATCTTAAAAACGTACATACACACATATCATAAATACTTCTTGTACCCATAACATCATGAACTTGATATCATACAGGCCATAACGTTTTATCATATTATATCATCATAAACTTGAAAACATACAACAAACAGTTTTCGTTTATGCTGTAGGCAGAGTCGTACTTACCATTACTGCGCCTTGAATCAAAATTCTTCACTCAAACAGGTCGCTTTCCTGTTTCCAAGAAATCATAGGATGAGTATCATCCTATCATAATAACATATGATTCTAGTTGCTAACTACAAATCCTAAATTTCAACTCCTTTTTGAAATTTAGTAAAATTCTAATATTTTTGAAAACCGGGTTCAAAAACAATTCATAAAGTTTGATTCTTTTCCCACAAATCTGTTTCGAATTTGGAAACATTTTCTTCGTGAAAGTTATAGATCTTGAAGTCTCCTACAACTTTTGTTTTAACCTCATAGTTCAAATCTGTCTTTAACATACTTATTTTTTCCTTTGAAAATTTTTCGACCATACTTACTACGCATAATTTGGTCTCGGGTTTTAGAAGAAACGAAGGTCTTAAAGGCCTTATTTTCAAAAACTGTCCATGTTGCCCCTAGAATTTTTCCTTTTCTACAACTTTTTAGTTTTAATTTTTTTAAGATTCGGCCTCTAAAGGCCTCAAAATCTTATTTTCAGAAAAACTGTTCGGTTAGAAATTCTAATCAAGCATACTAAAACCTTAGTGCACATATCTTATAAAATTGAACTCATGATTATCCATACTAATCATTCTCTTAAATTCTAAATGAAGAACTAGAGGATAACAATATTTACCTCAAGTTCCACTGATGGAATTCTTTAACTAGGTATTCAAATTTCCCTCACACTTCCTACACTAAACCGAAACTCTTCCTCTAGTTTTCTTTTCTTTCTTTTCTCTCCTCTCTTTGCTCGGCTTCTATGGGAGAATTTAGAGAGTTTGTACTGCTTAAGTGTGTGTTGGCTAACCAAATAAAATAGGAGAACCTTCACCTATTTATAGATGAAGCATAAATTTCTGAAATTGCTTACTAACCCCTAAAGGTACAACAACTTGCTCTTTAGTCCATAGAAGAAACCAATTTGGTCTTGTCTTCTTGAAAGGTGGCCGCCCATTCTTGTTCTTCTTGTGCCAAATAACCCAAGCTAGGGTGCTTAATCATGTTGGCTAGGAACCATGAGGTGTCCCTCTCTTAGTGTGGCCGGCCTTAGGTGGAGTTTGAGCATGCTTTTACTTACCAACAAGCAAGGCTAGCAAGCTTACTAAGCTAGCCTAGGTGCATGAGGTGTCAAGGCTAAAAGAGTTCAAGAAATCCATCTTTTGTAATTTTATGCAATGGTCCTTAAATCCAAAATATTTCTCCTTTAGTTCCTATATGTTGGCCGGCCATTCATCTCCCAAATTGCCAAGCAAGCTTAGCTAGAGTTGCTTGCTCATCAAAGCTGAAATCTTGAGGTGGCGTTTCCTTGGTTGGCCGGCCCTAGTGTGAGGTGTGCAAGCCTTGGTTTGCCAAGGGAGCTAGGCTAAGAAGTCTAGAGTGTTGGTTCGTCAAGGCTAGGCCAAGGGATGTGTCAATGCCTTGGTCATCCATGTGAGCAAAGCTAGAATGGCTTACTAATCCTAGCTAGTCCATGAGGTGTCATTCTCTAATGATGGCCGGTCTTGGTGTTGGCTTAGCAAGGCCTTGGCTTGCCAAGTGAGTAAAGCTAGGTATACTCACTCACCAAAGCTAGGCTATGAAGTGTCACTTCCTTGTGGTGGCCGGCCCTTGGGTGGTGGCTTTGGCAACACATGAGCTTGCCAAGTGAGCAAGACTAGGGATGTTACTCACCAAGGCTACACCATGATGTGTTGCTTCCTTGTGGTGGACGGCCTTTGGTGCCTAGGTGTGCAAGGCTAGGGGGGTCTAGAGTGTCTTATCCTCATGTGGCCGGTTTTGAAGAAACCATGTGAAACAATTTGCTAATTGATCCATAACACAAAATCAACCAAGCAAATCAAAGTGTTTAATTACCAAACTTAGGGTATGATTTGTAAACTTTTAATAACACTTAAAATCTTCTAATTTGTATAATACTTTTCAAAAACAAGATCCCTTGCTCAAAAAGCCATGATGTGGCCGGTTCCTATGGTGACACATGAAACAATGTGATTGGTTCTAGCTAGAGTTATCAAATACAATCTTAACTTGTCTTCCTTGATTTCCAACCAAACTAACTAGACTAGAAATGGATCATTGACTTAATTGAACTAAGAAACTTTACTTAAAAAGTTCCTGATTCAAAAATTTACATAATTGCTGATAAGTCTACAATTTTCTCCAAAATTGCACATTGGCCCCTAAATGCAAAATATTTGCACTTTAGTCCCTATAACTTGGCCGATTATAGTTAAGCCTTCAAACATCAAATTCTTACTAAATCCTTCCTTAGAAGACTTTTTAGCTCTAAAATCATGAACTTTCCTTAATTTGTAAATTGACCCCTAAACATAAAATATTTACATTTTGGTCCCTGTGAGGTGACCAATCATAACAATGACACTTGTCATCAGAGGTGTCATCCTTAAAGGCCTTGTTTAGCTTATCTCCTAAATGCAGTCCATTTTCATAATAACATAAATATTCATATACTGTTTTCAACTGATAACAGTATAATTAAACTGGACCATTGTCCTAAACTTTTCTGAACTGCGTAAAAGATTTTCTTAAATTTATAAATTACTAACATAGAATCATAAAGCATAAATTTACCCTTTTTGACAAAAGGTCTTAAACTTGCGTAACTAACTTATTGAATCTTTTAGCAAAAGATTCAACAACTATTCATAGAAAACATATCATACATATAGCATAAACAAACTTTGATTCTTAACGAAAGAAATCATAAGTTTACAAGTAGGTTGGTTATTACAGGAATGACAATGGAACACATGATTAATGACATCATGGAAGCTGAATTAATAGCTCATATGGTTCAAGCGGATGCTCTAGTAGAAAACAACATTCAAGTGGCAGTCAATAATAATGATGTGGAAGAGCCACCCTTCCAATGGGGTCCAGTATTGCCAGAAGACCCTATTCCGGCAATACCACTTTAGAAGATTCCCCCGCAGGAGGATGCAAATGATGCGGATAATGATAATATGAATCCTGAAGAATTTCTAGACAACCCCGAGGCACTTGAGGATCCTCCTGAAAACAACATGGAAGAGGAAGAAGTAGATATGGAGGACGATCTGGAGGAAGTCTTGTTTGTTGATGAAGACTGGGATGTGTTCTCCGACGTAACAATGGACTAGATAGTTTAGCTGTAAGGTAGTATATATGTGTGATAGATAAGTGATAGTCACTTCTATCTTGTATTTGATCATATATATATATAGTAAGTATAGGATATGTACATGATAGTATGGATAAAAATGTATGTATGTATGTATGTACGAATTATGGGTTATGATGGAATGTAAGATATGTAAATTACAAAATCAATAAGATGTACTAATATATTATGATGTTAAAATTATGAACAACATATGATGTTACGATATGATACGATGATATGATGTGATAATACTGACACGCTCCGACCTACGCAGGGTCATGTCTTCGTACATACTTAACTTAAATCTTAAAGTCTTAAACTTACTGAAATTTCCAGAGTAAATTTTTTTTTTCTTTCTCTTATAAACTTATACTTTAAATTCAAACTTAAACTTGACTTAATCTTATACTTATACTTATACATGAAATTTAACTTATCCTCATACATACTCATATGTACTTACTTGAGTACCAAACTTTCATACTCATTGAAAGCTATCATATGCAAACCGTGGACCAAACCCGACCTAGTGCGGATCGGTACGACACGAGGCAACTTGCTTGCCATCATACTTGAAAATTTTTCCTTAACTTGTTCTTGAAAATAATTTCTTAAAAATAGTTTTTTTCTTAAAAACAATTCATTGCCCATACTATCACTTTATTATATCATATTATAGCATAACACATTATACAAATATATTTTACAAAACATATTTTACATAATATAATTTTACAAAATTCGTGGCAGTGTCCATCCCACATTTCACAGTCTGTAGTGCCAGCCCTCCACAGTCTTGCATCAAGTATTACTGGTAGGTTACTTACCTACAGCATGAACGTAAGTAATGAGCTTATGCCCAGTAAGCACAATATTCAATCCGCAAAACATTTTAATAAAAGAATGCATGAACCGATTATGCTTTCTTATGAATCAATATAGCTTTCTTATATTAACTTGGTTCCGTTCTTATATGTCATACGTGTACGTACCGTGGTACATTGCTTTGGAGTGACTGGAGGCGGCCAGTCCAATCCAACTCAAACCATAGACTAAACCGTTTAAACCTGCCCTCGTGGCAAGTCGGTACGACACAATAACATTAGCTTGTTTTATCTTATAATTTACCTCGTGAATTAATATTCGTGAACATGCTTCGTGATGTCACGATAACAAAATATAATACACCATAACATCATAACATAAATCATTGTAATATCATAACATAAACTATCATAACATCATAACATTATAACATCATAACATAAAATATCATAATATCATAAAATAAATCATCATAACATAAGCTTCATAGCGTAACTTTATAGCATAAGCTTATCATAACTTAAACTTCGTAACATAACATACATCATAGCATAAACTTATCATAACATAAAATATCATAATATCATCATAACATAAGCTTCATAGCGTAACTTTATAGCATAAGCTTATCATAACATAAACTTCGTAACATAACATACATCATAGCATAAACTTATCATAACATAACTTCATAGCATAACTTATTATAACATAAGCTTATCATAACATAACTTCATAGCATAACTTAAACTTATCATAGCATATGCATCATAATATAAAATATCATAATATCATAACCTAAGTAAATCATGTAAATCAATACATGATTTCTTGAAAATGTGCCATGCAACAAAAACATTTTGTCCATGCTGTAGACGGAGTTGTACTTACTGTTACTGCGTCTTGAATCAAAATTCCTCACTCAAACAGGTCGTTTTCCTGTTTCCAAGAAAATCATAGGATGAGTATCATCCTATCATAATAAAATAATGATTCTAATTGCTAACAACAAATCTTAAATTTCAACTCCTTTTTGAAATTTAGTAAGAACTCTAATATTTTGAAAACCGGGTTTAAAAATCAATTCATAAAATTTGGTTCTTTTCCCACAAATCTGTTTTGAATTTGGAAAAGTTTTGTTCATGAAAGTTGTAGATGTCGAAGTCGCCTACAACTTTTAGTTTAACCTCAAACTTCAAATCTGTCTTTAACTTAATCATTTTTGAGGTTGAAACCTGCTGGCCGTTCACACTGGGTCTGGCCTGCCCAGGAATTCTTAGTCTCAGATTTTTGTAAAAATAAAGGTCTTAAATGCCTTATTTCCAAAAACTGTCCGCGATAGTCCCTAGGATTTTCCCTTTTCTACAACTTTGTAGTTTTGACTTTTACAAGATTCGGCCTCTAAAGGCCTCAAAATCTTGTTTTCCGAAAAACCGTCCAATTACAAACCCTAATTAAACGTACCAAAACCCTTGTGCATGAAACTTAACAAAATGAACTCATGCTCATACATATTGAACATACACTTAAATCTTAACTAAAACTTGAATGAAGAACTAGAGAATAAAAAGATTTACCTCAAGTTCCACTGATGGAATTCTTAAATTAGGGTATTAAAATTTCCCTCACACTTCCTACACTAAACCGAAAACTCTTTCTCTAGTTTTCTTTTCTTTCTTTTCTCTCCTCTCTTTGCTCGGCACCTAAGGGCAGAAACTAGAGAGTATGTGCAGTTGTGTGTGTGTTGGCTAACAAAATACAATGAGAGAACCTTCACCTATTTATAGGTGAAGCATAAACTTCTGAAATTGCTTACTAGCCCTTATAAGAATCATAGTTTGCTCCTAACCTCCTATGAGGTGGCCGGCCCTCCTTGCCCCTTTTTGCCAAGTAGCAAAGCTAGGGGAGCTTGCTCATCATGGCTAGGAACCTTGAGGTGTCCTTCTCCTAAGTTGGCCGGCCTTAGGTGGAGCCTTGAGCTTGCTTTTGTTAACCATAAGCAAGGCTAACATGCATACTAAGCAAGCCTATGAAGCATGAGGTGTCAAGAGCCAAAGGAGTTCATGAAATCCATCTTTTGTAATTTATGCAATGGTCCCTAAGGCCAAAATATTTCTCCTTTAGTCCCTATGTGTTGGTCGGCCAAGCTTGCTTAAAAACTAGGCTAAGCTTACTCTTCAAAGCTAGGGAATGAGGTGTCTTTTCCTTGTGAGGCCAGCCATGTTTTGGGACATGTGGCTTGTCCTTATTTACCAAGTAAGCCAAGCTAGGAGACTTACTCATCCAAGCTACATAGGTGAGGTGTTTCTTCCTTATGGTGGCCGGTTCTTAGGGTGATGATTTGACAAACCTTAGCTAGCCAAGTGAGCAAGGCTAGGAGGGTTGCTCACCAAAGCTAGTCCATGAGGTGTTTTCTTCTTGTGATGGCCGGCCCTAGGTGGCACCATGTGGTTGTTCTAGCTAACAAAGTAAGCAAAGCTAATGGCTTACTCATCAAAGCTACATACACACATGTCTCTTTCTTGTATTGGCCGGTCATGGTGCCTAGGTGTGCAAGCCTTGGCTTGCCAAGGTGCAAGGCTAGTATGCTTAGTCACCAATCTAAAAGCATGATGTGTCAAGTCCTAGTGAAACTTTAATTTTCACAATTGCATATTGGCTCTTAAGAGCAAACTTTTTGCTCATTGAAGCACTAAGGTGGCCGGCCATAGTGCCATGTGGAAGATCACACTTAGCCAAGCAAGCAAGGCTAGTGTGCTTAGTCACTAAGTCTAGGAGCATGATATGTCAAATTTCAATGACACTCAAATTTTCATAAATTGCAAGTACATCCTTAAGAGCAAAAATACTTGCTCATAAAACCATGGGTGGCAAGTTCTAGTAAGTCCATGTGGAAGAACATGGTTAAGCCAACTTGATTCACTAAATCCTAACTTATTTTCCTTGGTTGCCAAGGTAACCGAGCTTGCAACCGATCATTTGCCTAATTGGATTTGGAGGCTTAGTTAGGAAAATCCATAAATTTCCTAATTTACATACTTATTTATCATTACTTACTTTTCTTAAAATTACACTTTAGTCCTTGAAGGATAAAATATTTGTACTTTAGTCCCTGGAGAACAAAATATTTGCACTTTAGCCCCTAAAGGATAAATATTTACACTGTAGTCCCTAAAGGATAAATATTTGCACTTTGGCCCCTAAAGGTGGCCGGCTATGGTGGAGCCACTTGGCTTCCAATTCTTGCACAATTATCCTAAATAATGTGCTTGATTTTTCTAGGGTGGTCTTGAAACTTATTTTTGCTTATTTATTTGTAATGACAGTTTATCACAGTATAATTTCCATATTATTAATTACATTGCAGTACTATCTCAGTCAAACCTTAGGTCAACCTAGTCAAACATTGACTGGCATAAAATCATAAATTCCTATTATCCTCTTTTCTCAAAAGGCCTCATGCTTAACTAAGTAAACTACTATTGAGTCTCGTAGTTAATTTAAACGAGAACTCAAACATTTACTGATATTTAACTCAAATCATGAGTTTCATATCGACATATAAGCTTCAGATTTAGATTTTTCTTATATCTATGGAAATCACAAGTTCATCAGAATTTCGGGTTATTACAAATACGATCTATGATATGATCAGATATAGTATTATGATATGATATGATAAATAAGTATTGTTCATAATAAAATTTTATGATGAGATATGAATGAACGAAAAGATATTTGAAGTATAACAATATCTTTATCGTGATTAGATAAGAAATAGAAGATGTCACGCCCACGTACAAGAGCGAACCCTATTCCGCAAGAACCTGATCTTGCAAACATAGTAACTACCTTGCAACGACAATTGAGGGAACAACAGCAGGAGACGAACCAGCTTCGGGAACAAGTAGCTCAACTGAATCAGGTACCCCAAGCTAACAAAGTTCCACCGCAAAATAACCCCGTACCCCCAGTAGCGCATCAGGTACCAGAGGTTCATCAAGAAGTTCCGTTAGCACCCGAAGGACTGCAAAGGAATCCACCCTTGGTTAGGGAGGATCTGTTATATAAACGATTTAGGCGAATGAAGGCACCTGAATTTGAAGGAACCACAGATCCAATAGTAGCGGATAATTGGTTGATCGATATCCAAGTAATTTTGGATTTAATGGGACTTACAGAATAGGAGAAAGTTCTTTGTGCCTCTTTTGCACTAAAGAAAGATGCGCGTCACTGGTGGATGACGGTTCAGATGCGCAGAAACGTAGCGTTAATGAGATGGCAAGATTTTGTAGACGAATTCAGAATAATGTACTACAATCAAGAGATTCTTGCAACTCAATAAGATGAGTTTACTAGTTTTAAGCAGGGGTCTATGTCAGTGATGGAAGCAGTCAAAAAGTTTGAACAGCTTGCCCGTTTATGTCCAGAACTGGTGCCGAACGAAAAGGAGAAAGTAAGGAGAATGATGAAAATGTTTCGGACAGACATCGCCAAACAAGTTACTGCTGGAAGTAGCCCTCCAACACTTGTAGCTGATTGTATAGGTCGAGCTATGAGAGCAGAATACTGGATTAATCAGGATAAGGAAGCGAGGGTTCAAATATTCAAAGCTAAGAAAGAAAAAAAAGCTGTAGAAAAACAGATACAGTCTAGGCAAAATCAGGAACCAAACTTAAAAGGCCAGACTAGTAATTCCAGCCAAAGTTCTAAGCAGTTTGGGAGGAATAAATGAAGAGGAAATGCTACGGGCCAGGGCCAACAGAAGAATTACCCTCAGAAGAGGAACAACCGTGGGAATGAGGGTAATAATAGCAATTATCCTATGTGTACTCAATGCGGAAAGAAACATCTAGGCGTGTGTAGGATGGGAACAAACGCTTGCTACCTTTGTGGCAAGGAAGGCCATTATGCGAGAAGTTGTACCTCCAATAGTCAGAACCAGAACCCTCAGTACCAGAATAGAAACACAAATCGATAGCTACACGCGGTGCAAGCAAAGATCGAAGGTCCTTCGATTGTACAAGGAAGACTTGAAGCTCTCGAACCACAAGCTAGGATTTATGCTTACACAAAGGGAGATGCTGAGGCTGGAACCTCTAATGTGGTAACAGGTCAGATCTCTATTGCCGCTTACAATGCATTTGCCCTAATTGATTCTAGTGCCACCCATTCGTTTATATCGATGGAATATGCCCGGAAGTTAGATAGAAGTGTAGAAAATTTAGGGCAACCTTTTAGAACCTCCCTTCCATCAGGAGAGATTTTGTTATCTAACTCCTGGATGTGAAATGGTCCGATAGTCATGTGCGGTAAAGAATTATATGTAGACCTGATTGCGATTAAGCTTCAGGATTTCGATGTTATCCTGGGAATGGATTTCTTAGATAAGTACAACGCTAAGATTGATTGTCGAAAGCGTTGTGTTACGTTTAGTCTTTTCGGTGAAGAGGAATTCAACTTTCACGGCCAGTCTAAGAACTCATCAACCCGACTTGTTTCGGTAATGAAGGCTTGGAAAATGTTGGCTAATGGATGTCAAGGATACTTAGCTAACATGGTGAACAAAGAACAAGAAAAAGAGCTGCAACCCGAAGATGTTCCCATTATTAGGGAATATGTAGATGTCTTTCCAAAAGATTTAACTAGACTTCCGCCAGAGCAAGAAATCTCTTTCGAAATAGAATTGTTGCCAGGAACAGCTCCAATATCGAAAGCACCCTATCGTATAGCCCCAACTGAGCTTAGGGAACTCCAAGTACAGTTATAGGAACTTCTGGACAAGGGATTTATTCGTCAAAGCCATTCCCCATGGAGAGCACCTGTGCTGTTTGTCGAAAAGAAGGATGGATCATTGCGGATGTGCATCGACTATCGTGAGTTGAACAAAATCACGATTAAGAACAAGTACCCTCTTCCGAGAATTGACGATCTCTTTGATCAACTTAGAGGAGCTTTGGTATTCTCGAAAATTGATTTATGATCGGGATATCATCAACTTAGAATCAAGGAAGGAGATGTTTCTAAGACAGCTTTCCGAACACGCTATGGGCATTATGAGTTTCTTGTCATGCCGTTTGGATTAACTAATGCCCCAGCTGTTTTCATGGACCTCATGAATCGGGTGTTTAAAGAATATCAAGATAAGTTTGTTATCGTTTTTATTGACGATATTTTGATCTACTCAAGATCTATAAAAGAACATGAGCAGCATCTCAGAATAGTATTGGAAACATTAAGACGGAATCAGCTTTACGCCAAATTCACAAAATGTGAATTTTGGTTGGAAAAAGTATATTTCTTGGGCCACGTAGTTTCAAGGGAAGGAATTTCCGTTGATCCTGCTAAAATAGAAGCAGTTAGTGCTTGGTCAGCACCCAAAAACGTTACAGAAATACGAAGCTTTCTTGGTTTGGCCGGATACTACCGACGGTTTGTTGAGGGATTCTCCAAGATAGCAGCGCCACTAACAGCTCTTACTAAAAAGGGGAGAAAGTTTAATTGGACACAGAAGTGTGGAGAAAACTTCCAAGAGCTCAAGAGAAAGCTTACAAGTGCACCGGTATTAATAATTCCTGACGTTGATGCAGGAAATTTCACCATTTATAGTGATGCGTCGAGAACTGGATTAGGAGCTATCCTTATGCAAGGAAGAAATGTGGTTGCCTATGCTTCATGCCAACTGAAGGACCATGAACGGTACTACCCGATGCACGATTTGGAGCTTGCTGCGGTGGTTTTCACCTTAAAGATTTGGAGACATTACCTATATGGTAATAGATGTGAGATTTTTACCGATCACCAAAGTCTCAAATACATCTTTGCTCAAAAGGAGCTCAATATGAGGCAACGTCGATGGCTTGAACTCTTAAAGAATTATGACTGTGAAATCCTTTACCACCCTGGAAAAGCAAATAAAGTGGCAGATGCGTTAAGCAGGAAGTCATTAGGTATGCTTATGTCAATTGATATGTTGTCCAAGCCTCTCCAAAAAGAAATTTCTGATTTCGAATTGGAACTTATAACTGGGAAACTGGCTGCTTTGACTCTTCAGTCCAATCTCCTAGAATCTATTAAGTGTTTTCAAGAAAAGGATTCCTTTCTACTAAAAACACAACTTCTTGGTGGAGAAGACGGAGAATTTAAGACGTCTACGAATGGGCTAATTCTCTTCAAAGGAAGGATTTATGTTCCTAACTTTGAATTTCTTAGGAAACAAATCATGTCGGAAGCACATGAAACGCCATACTCAGTTCACCCTGGAGCTACCAAGATGTACAAGGACCTCAAAGAGAATTTTTGGTGGCCAAACATGAAAAGAGAAATTGCTGAATTTGTGTCAAATTGCCTAACCTGTTAGAAAGTTAAGGCTGAACACCGTCAACCTGGCGGAGATCTTCAAAAGATCAAACTCCCAGAATGGAAATGGGAACAAACCACCATGGATTTCGTAGTTGGATTACCCAGGACCGCAGGTGGAAATGATATGATTTGGGTGATTGTGGATAGATTAACCAAATCAGCCCATTTCATTGCTATTAAAGCCACCTTTTCAGTTGAGAAATTAGCTGAAATTTATGTATCTCAGATTGTTAGATTGCATGGAATTCCAAAATCCATTATTTCGGATCGAGATGGGCGTTTTACTTCGTGATTTTGGAAAAGTGTTCACACAGCTTTGGGATCAAAGTTGAAATTCAGTACTGCTTTTCACCCTCAAATGGATGGACAATCGGAACGCACTATCCAAACATTAGAAGATATGTTGAGATCTTGCGCTCTGGATTTCAAGGGAAACTGGGATCAAAAGCTACCCTTGATTGAGTTTTCGTATAATAATGGCTATCACGCTTCAATTGGTATGGCTCCATTTGAAGCGCTATATGGAAGAAAGTGTCGATCTCCCATCCATTGGCAAAAAGTTGGACAGAAGCAACTTCAAACTACGGATTTCATCAGAAAAACCTCAGAAGACATCAAGATGATGATCAAGCAACAGCTTGACATAGCTTTCAGTCGACAGAAGAGTTATGCTGATAAACATCGAAGACCTTTAGAATTCCAAGTTGGAGATTCTGTTTTTCTCAAGATTGCTCCAATGAAGGGAATTATGAGGTTTGGTAAGAAGGGAAAGCTCAGTCCAAGATACACAGGTCCGTTTGAAATCCTCAAAAGAATTGGAAAAGTAGCCTACAAGCTTGCTTTGCCGCCAGCTTTGGCTTCTGTACATGATGTTTTTCATGTTTCAATGTTAAAGAAATATGTACCTGATCCTTCTCATGTGCTAAGACAAGAACCAATTGAAGTACGAACGGATTTGACTTATGAAGAAAAGCCAATCCGGATTCTGGATCGGGAAGAAAAGGTTTTAAGAAACAAAACCATTTCAATGGTTAAAGTGTTATGGCAGAATCATAATATTGAAGAAGCAACGTGGGAAGTAGAAGAAGAAATGAGAAAGAACTCTCCCGACTTGATGTAAATTTTCGGGGACGAAAATTTTTTTAAGGAGGGTAGATTGTAATGACCAATCTTCTTACAAGTTCATGATTTCTTTTGTTAAGAATTAAATTATATGTTATGTATGTTTATGTGTTAGGTTTTATCAGAAAAATTATTGAATTTTTGGTTGAAGGATTCGATAATTTATTTATGTAAGTTTAAGACCTTCTGTTATGAAAGTCAAGTTTATGATTTATGATTTTATGTTAATCTTAAGAAAAATCTTATACACGGTTCAGATAAGTTCTGGACAATGGTCCAGTATCAGCATACTGTGACAGTTCAAAACAGTAATTAAGTATCTATGTTAGTATGAAAATGGATTGCATTTAGAAGATATGTCAACAAGGTCTTAATAGTATGACATTTTGTTTTTAATAGATGACTAGTGTCATTGCCAAAACCGGTCATCTTATAGGGACCAAAATGCAAATATTTTTAGGGGTCAATTTGCAAATTTAAGAAAAGTTTATGATTATTAATTTTTAGAAGTTAAGAAATTTCTCTAGAGGAGGATTTAGCAAGAATTTGATGATTGAAAGCTTAACCTTAGCCGGCCACCTCATAGGGACTAAAATACAAATATTTTGCCTTTAGGGGCCAATGTGCAATTTTGGAGAAAATTGTGGACTTATAAGCAAATATGTAAAATTTTGGAACTATGGACTTTTTAAGTTAAATTTCCTAGTTCAACTAAGCCAATGATCTAATACAAGTTTAGTAAACTTAGTTAGAAGTTAAGAAATAAGTTAGGATTGGATGATTCCAAATTCTAATTTGGACCAATCCTATTTTTCCATGTGGAAAGCCTAGGAACCGGCCACCTCATGGTCTTATGAGCAAGAAATCTTGTTTTTAAAGAGTACTATGCAAAGTGGAGAAATTTAAGCATCATTAAAAATTGACAAATCATACCCTAAGTTTAGTGACTAAGCACTTTAATTTTGCTTGGTTGATTATGTTTTATAATTTAATTAGCAAGTTGTCCCATTTGGCACTTAATGGCCGGTCATCATGAGGATAAAACACCTCATGCCTCTAGCTTGGATGAGTCACCCTCCTAGCCTTGCTCTTTTGGCAAGCTAAAGTTTACACAACTCATCACTATAACCGGCCATAACAACGAGACAACACATCATGGCCTAGCTTTGGTGAGCAACTCTTCTAGCTTGCTCTCTTGGCTAGCTCAAGCTTTGCCAAATCACTAACCATGACCGGCAACCATGAGGGAGGGACAGCTCATGGCCTAGCTTTGATGAATAACCTCCCTTAGCTTAGCTCCCTTGGCAAGCCAATGGTTGCACACCTCACCCCCCTAGGACCGGCCATTACAAGGAAAAGCCACCTTATGTTTTTAGCTTTGGGGAGCAAGACCTATAGACTTGCCTACTGGGCAATTGGAGACATGAAAGGCCGGCCACCACATGAGGATCATGAGCAAATATGTTGCTCTTAAGGATCAATAGATAATTTACAAGATTATGAATCTCATTAGCACTTGACAACTCATGCTCTCTAGCCTTGCTTAGTAAGCATGCTAGCCTTACTTATTGGTTAGCAAGAGCAAGCTTAAGGCTCCACCTAAGGCCGGCCAACCTAGGAAGAGGACACCTCATGGTTCCTAGCCTTGATTGGCAAGCTTTCCTAGCTTTGCTACTTGGAAAAATGAGACATGCTTGGCCGGCCACCACATAGGAAGTAAGGGCAATTGTTTTTCTTGTGAGGACTAGTGAGCAATTTTAAGAAGTAGTGGTTCACCTATAAATAGGTGAAGGTGTTTTCAATTCATTTTGTTAGAGAACTTAATCAAACAACATACCCTTTAGTTTCTGCCCTTAGGAGCCGAACCAAGAGGGAGGAGAAAACAGGAAAAATGGAGTGTTCGGTTTAATGTAGGAGGTGTGAAGAAAATTTCAAAACCTTAGTTTAAGAAATTCATCTGTGGAACTTGAGGTAAAAATTGTTATCCTCTAGTTCTTCATTTAAGTCCTAATTAAGATTTAAGTGTATGTTCAATAAGTATAAGTATGAATTAAATTTTAGAAGTTATATGCACTAAGGTTTTGATTTGCTTGATTAGAGTTTCTAACCGGACAGTATTTCTGAAACAAGATTTTGAGGCCCTTAGAGGCCGAATTTGAAAAAATTCAAAACTGCAAAGTTGTAGAGGAGGGAAAATTCTAGGGGCCAACGTGGAAGGTTTTTGAAAATAAGACCTTTAAGATCCTTGTTTTTACAAAAACCCGAGACCAGGTTATGAAATTGTAATTATGATCGAAACATTTTCAAAGGATAAAACAAGCAAGTTAAGGACAGAATTGACTTTTGAGTTTAAAATAAAAGTTGTAGGAGACTTCAATATCTACAACTTTCATGCAGAAAACTTTTTCAAATTTAAAATAGATTTGTAAGAAAAAGAACAAAAAGTTATAAATAAGTTTTATACACAGTTTTTTTTCAGAATTTAGAGTCTTACTAAATTCAAAAAGGAGTTGAGTTTTAGGGTTTGTGTTTTGTGTAATAACCAACTTTGTTACAAATTATGATTTCTTGTATCACAAGGAATCAAAATTTGTATTATGAATTTGCCTGATCTGAGTTATCAGAATTAGGATTTATGTATGATTGTATTCCGGTCAGATTTTGACCAGAATGATTTAAGGAATGATAGGAACTTATGATTTTAGGTTGGTCAAAGTTTGACCAGAAAAGTCAAAGTATGATAGTACTGTTGTATAACAGGCAGTATAGAAATTGTACTGCGAAAAAACCATCATTACGGATAGATAAGCATGTTTAAGGTACGGAATTATGATAGAAAAATCAAGCACAATATTTAGGACATTAAGGACTTATTAGCTTTAAGTTCTAAGAAAAACCTAAACACAGTCCAGTTTTATGCAGATAAATTCTGGACTGCAGTTTGGTATGACAGTACTGTTTTAGTTAAAAACAGCATTTGTTATATTTACATTAGTATGAAAATAGACTGTTTTTAAGAAAGAAAGCCAAACAAAGCCTTAGGTGGAGGACACCTCATCACATGATAAATATGTAATTTTTTGATTTTTTCAAAAAATTGGAAAGAATTACAATGAGATAACTTTGGCTCCAAGGAAGCCTCTAGTGGCCGGCCACCTATTGGGGGACTTTTGGGAAAATAAAATTTTTGTAGGGCTTGGAGAGCAATTTAAGGAATAAAAATAATTCAAGAAAGAAAATCAAAATTCACCTATAAATAGGTGTGATGGGGGGACTTTTTTAGTTCACTTTTATTTCAAAACTCCCCCAAACATTTGCCATTTTCTCTCCTTTCTTTCTCTCTCCTCGCCGAACGCTAAAGCAGCAAAAACCCAAGAGTGGTGGTCGGATTTTTAGTGAGGAGAAACTAGAAAAACATTTTCGGAACCCAAGCTAGTGGTTGTCTCTCCGGTTTAGAGGTAATCCTCTTAATCTCTTAAGCCTTTTTGATTCCGGTTTTGAGCCATTTAAGTGTATTTTCAGTTTTGGTTGTAAGAGCTTAAGCTCCTTAATTATGTCCTTGCTTTGCTTGGTTTGCTTAGAATGTGCTTGATTTAGGTTTTAGTAAGTTTATGCTATGTTTTGGTGTATGTATTGGAATGTATGCTCTAGAAATTATGTAGATGATATGTGTGACCATAAGGTGTTTGATATATGTCCCCATAGACTTATAAATAATGTTGAATGGCTGGTTGTGGTATTGAATGATTGTATGATGATTTAGGGTTCAAGAAAACCCTAGAAAACCAAGTTTGGTGAACTTCACCAAACGGGTTTCAATCAATTAATTGAATAAATGAGAATGAATGAATGAGTATGAGAATGTTAGATTATACGCTGCATACTTGATGTAGGTCACGGTTGCGACCGTTTGAGATAGAGTGTGCGTAATTTTTACGTAAGAACTAACCGAAACCAAAACTGCCAGTTCGGGTGAAAACTGGGCAGTGATCTAGAAACGGTATTTTGAGGCCTTTAGAGGCCGAATTTGAGAAAACTCAAAACTGCAAAGTTGTAGGAAATTGAAAATCCTAGTGGGCGGCATGGACAGTTCTCAAAAATATGGCTCCAACGGCCTTCGTTTTTATAAAAACCCTTGCCTGGACCGCCCAGACTTATATGCACGGCCAGGCAGTTTCAACAAGGAAAAAGTATATGTTAAAGGCAGAACTGGGTTTTTAGCAAAACACAAAAGTTGTAGGGTTTTTCAATATCTAAAACTTTCGTGAAGAAAAGATTTTCACAATCTTATCAGCTTTCAAAGTAAAACTGAATCATATTAGTAAGCTCCGATTCAGGAATTTCAAAACAGTGCATGCAGAGGAAATTCCTGTACATACACAAATAATTTGACTGTTACCTTTTAAACTTAGACAGTTTTATTTAAAAGCAGTTTTACATGGTTAATCAAACCCAGTTTAGTAAAAAAAGAATTAATTAATCGAAGTAAGCAAAGTAAGCAAATTAGTAACCTAACATAATCATGTAGGTTACCTGTTTTTTTAATTGGGCCTAGTTAATTAAGAACAAATATTGTATGATTGGCCTAAGGTCCAAGATTACTTAAGGTAATCATAAAGGGATATCACTTTAATTATTGGGCCTAAGTAGCCCAACAGGCTTTTTAAAAATACAAATCTAAGTTGGGCCTATACCTAAGGTTACTCATAGTAACCTAATAGGATGTCAAGGTCATTGGGCCTTGAGCCCAAAGTTCATTAGGTAATCAAACAAGATACTGTCTGATTACCATTAAGGCATGTGCCCTAAGTTTACACTTAGTAACCAACAAGGATATTATTAAGCTTATGAGGGGGACATATATCTAGGGTCACCAATAAATGTTGGTTAGGGTACCAACATTTAATGAAATAATTTAAGGTAAGATAGGATGATTCTTATCTTACTTCCTTTTTGGAAACAGGAAGGTAACCTATTGAGGTAACCTGTCGGAATGACAAACCCCAGGACCTAGCGTAACCTGTAAGTACAACTCCGCCTACAGCATAGGCAAATGGTTTTATGACTTTGCATGTTTTTGAAGTTCATGCATTTATGTGATAAGTATGATGTATGTTTATAATTGTGACATCATAAAGCATGTTCACCAATAATAAGTCAGATTATAAGAAGAAGATTACGTTTTTAAGTAAGAACTGTTTTAAGAAAATGTTTTCAAGTATGATGATAATAAGTAAGTTTTCTCGTGTCGTACCGACCCACTCGTAGGTCGGGTTTGGTCTATGGTTTGAGTTGGATTGGGTTGGCCGCCCCAACCACTCCATGGCTGCGCGTCACGGTACGTACACTTATGTTAAGTAAGGGGCCCAAAACTATATTAACTCATGAAAGCATAATGAAGCATAATTGGCTCATGCATTGCTTTATTAAGTTTGTTTTGCGGGTGAAAAGTTGTACTTGCTGAGCGAAAGCTCACAACTTACGTTTATGCTGTAGGTAAGCTTCCTACTGGCAGTACTTGATGCAAGGCGGTGAGGCATTGACAAGGCGATCTGTGAAACGTGGGATGGAAACCGCTACGCATTTTGAAATAAAAGTTTATGTTGTTTACTAAGTACAAGTTATTTTACGTTACAATAAGTTTGAAAAGTATATATTAATTAAGTATGTATGTGTATTGTAAATATGTAAGTAGTAAAGTTTTATTTTAAGTTGTTTTAAGTTTAAAGAGAAAAAAAAAATGTACGCTATTTCCGCCTAAGTAAATAAGAAAGTTTAAAATTATCATGTAAGATAAGTATGGTAACGACCAACGTAAGGGCGGGTCGTTATAGAGTTGGTATCAGAGCGGGATCCTGCCTTCCAGTTTCACAGTCTGCCTGCCAGTGCCACCGTCATTGTAAGTAAGAGTTATTTTAGTGCTTAGTTATGTATTTATTATGTACTCGTAATTTGGTAGATTCGTTTATCGGGATTCGACTTATGGACGAGGATCGAGATGCTGCTATGGCATTTTTCGAGCTACGACCCTTAGTATTTGATGGGACTCGACGAACAGTATCGTTAGCAGGATGGATGTTTGATATGGAGACGATTTTTAGGATATGCCATATCGAAGCCCATCCCCAGGTTCTATTAGCAAGTAGGTGTTTACAAGGAGACGTTAGGTTATGGTGGATGGCACAGGGGGACCCGGCTATTCACGGGGTACCATGGGCAGATTTTCGTGCCCACATGACAGCACGATATGGGCCTCTACCTGATGAGGGGGCCAACGCGCCGTACCGCGATCCGGATATTTACGACGATATGTATAGGAGGCGATATCTCAACTTCGCCGCGGAGTGGTATGCTTACCCGAATGAGTCCATGGGCCACTATTGCCGTAGATTCCGAGAGGCAATGTTGCCCTATATCCCTCAGGAGCTCGGTGATCCGGAGTGGCGAGCGTTGCACCTTATCAGGGACGGACTACCTCCGGAAGTTAAGTATTGTAATAACCAACTTTGTTACAAATTATGATTTCTTGTATCACAAGGAATCAAAATTTGTATTATGAATTTGCCTGATCTGAGTTATCAGAATTAGGATTTATGTATGATTGTATTCCGGTCAGATTTTGACCAGAATGATTTAAGGAATGATAGGAACTTATGATTTTATGTTGGTCAAAGTTTGACCAGAAAAGTCAAAGTATGATGGTACCGTTGTATAACAGGCAGTATAGAAATTATAGTGCGAAAAAACCGTTGTTACGGATAGATAAGCATGTTTAAGGTACGGAATTATGATAGAAAAATCAAGCACACTATTTAGGACATTAAGGACTTATTAGCTTGAAGTTCTAAGAAAAACCTAAACACAGTCCAGTTTTATGCAGATAAATTCTGGACTGCAGTTTGGTATGACAGTACTGTTTTAGTTAAAAACAGTATTTGTTATATTTACATTAGTATGAAAATAGACTGTTTTTAAGAAAGAAAGCCAAACAAAGCTTTAGGTGGAGGACACCTCATCACATGATAGTTATGTAATTTTTTGATTTTTTTGGAAAAATGGGAAAGTATTACAAAAAGATAAATCTTGGCTCTTGGAACCATCTAGTAGCCGGCCACCTAAGGGGACTTTTCAGCAAATAAAATTTTTGTAGGGCTTGGAGAGCAATTTAAGGAATAAAAATAATTCAAGAAAGAAAATTAAAATTCACCTATAAATAGGTGTGATGGGGGGACTTTTTTTTAGCTCATTTTATTTCTAAACTCCCCCAAACTCTTGCCATTTTCTTTCCTTTCTTTCTCTCTCCTAGCCGAACCCTAAAGTAGCAAAAGCCCAAGAGTGGTGGTCGGATTTTTAGTGAGGAGAAACTAGAAAAAAAATTCGGAACCCAAGCTAGAGGTTGTCTCTCCGGTTTAGAGGTAATCCTCTTAATCTCTTAAGCCTTTTTGATTTCGGTTTTGAGCCATTTAAGTGTATTTTCAGTTTTGGTTGTAAGAGCTTAAGCTCCTTAATTATGTCCTTGCTTTGCTTGGTATGCTTAGAATGTGCTTGATTTAGGTTTTAGTAAGTTTATGCTATGATTTGGTGTATGTATTGGAATGTATGCTCTAGAAATTATGTAGATGATATGTGTGACCATAAGGTGTTTGATATATGTCCCCATAGGCTTATAAATAATGTTGAATGGCTGATTGTGGTATTGAATGATTGTGTGATGATTTAGGGTTCAAGAAAACCCTAGAAAACCAAGTTTTGTGAACTTCACCAAACGGGTTTCAATCAATTAATTGAATAAATGAGAATGAATGAATGAGTATGAGAACATTAGATTATACGCTGCATGCTTGATGTAGGCTCACGGTTGCGACCGTTTGAGGTAGAGTGCGCGTAATTTTTACGTAAGAACTAACCGAAACCAAAACTGCCAGTTCGGGTGAAAACTGGGCAGTGACCTGGAAACGGTATTTTGAGGCCTTTAGAGGCCGAATTTGAGAAAACTCAAAACTGTAAAGTTGTAGGAAATTGAAAATCCTAGGGGGCAACATTGACAGTTTTCAAAAATAAGGCTCCAAAAGCTTTCGTTTTTACAAAAATCCGTGCCTGGACCGCCCAGACTTATATGCACGGCCAGGCAACTTCAACAAAGAAAAAGTATACGTTAAATGCAGAACTGGGTTTTTAGAAAAACGCAAAAGTTGTAGGGTTTTTCAATATCTAAAACTTTCGTGAAGAAAAGTTTTTCAAAATCTAATCAGATTTCAAAGTAAAACTGAATCATTTTAGTAAGCTCCGATTCAGGAATTTCAAAACAGTGCATGCACAGGAAATTCCTGTACATACACTAATAATTTGACTGTTTTCAACAAATACCTTTAAAACTTAGACAGTTTTATTTAAAAGCAGTTTTACATGGTTAATCAAACCCAGTTTAGTAAGAAAAGAATTAATTGATCAAAGTAAGCAAAGTAAGTAAAGTAAGCAAATTGGTAACCTAACATAATCATGTAGGTTATCTATTCTTTTTAATTGGGCCTAGTTAATTAAGAACAAATATTGTATGATTGGCCTAAGGTCCAAGATTACTTAAGATAATCATAAAGGGATACCACTTTAATTATTGGGCCTAAGTAGCCCAACAGGTTTTTTAAAATACAAACCTAAGTTGGGCCTATACCTAAGGTTACTCATAGTAACCTAATAGGATGTCAAGGTCATTGGGCCTTGAGCCCAAAGTTCATTAGGTAATCAAACAAGATACTGTTTGATTACCATTAGGGCATGTGCCCTAAGTTTACATTTAGTAACCAACAAGGATATTATTAAACTTATGAGGGGGACATATATCTAGGGTCACTAATAAATGTTGGTTAGGATACCAACATTTAATGAAATAATTTAAGGTAAGATAGGATGATTCTTATCTTACTTCCCTTTTGGAAACAGGAAGGTAACCTATTGAGGTAACCTGTCGGAACGACAAACCCGAGGACTTAGCGTAACCTGTAAGTACAACTCCGCCTACAGCATAGGCAAATGGTTTTATGACTTTGCATGTTTTTGAAGTTCATGCATTTATGTGATAAGTATGATGTATGTTTATTATTGCGACACCATGAAGCATGTTCACCAATAATAAGTCAGATGATAAGAAGAAGATTACGTTTTTAAGTAAGAACTGTTTTAAGAAAATGTTTTCAAGTATGATGATAAGTAAGTTTTCTCGTGTCGTACCGACCCGCTCGTAGGTCGGGTTTGGTCCATGGTTTGAGTTGGATTGGGCTGGCCGGCCCAACCACTCCATGGCTGCGCGCCACGGTACGTACACTTATGTTAAGTAAGGGGCCCAAAACTATGTTAACTCATGAAAGCATAATGAAGCATAATTGGCTCATGCATTGTTTTATTAAGTTTGTTTTGCGGGTTAAAAGTTGTACTTGCTGAGCGAAAACTGACAACTTACGTTTATGCTGTAGGTAAGCTTCCTACTGGCAGTACTTGATGTAAGGCGGTGAGGCATTGGCAAGGTAATCTGTGAAACGTGGGATGGAAACCGCTACGCGTTTTGAAATAAAAGTTTATGTTGTTTACTGAGTACAAGTTATTGTACGTTACGATAAGTTTGAAAAGTATGTATTAATTAAGTATGTATGTGTATTGTAAATATGTAAGTAGTAAAGTTTTATTTTAAGTTGTTTTAAGTTAAAAAAAAAAATGTACGCTATTTCCGCCTAAGTAAATAAGTAAGTTTAAATTATTATGTAAGATAAGTATGGTAACGACCTACGTAAGGGCGGGTCGTTACAGTCCCGGCTCCAGAAGTAGGAGTATCATTGGAGGACATGATCGATGCTATTATAGAGGACGAGATACTAGCCTACATGGTACAGGAAGCCAACCCAGAGGACGTTTACCACGTCGATCCGGTCGATGATGCCGGCATTCTAGAGCCAGTACTCGAGGAAGTTCCAGTTATGCCCGAGGATCCGATCCCAGCAGTCCTACTTCAACAGATACCTCCACAGGAGGCAGAGGCAGGACCGGAAGATGACATGGATCTTGCTGAGGCTCCGGACAACCCAGGGGACAACGTTGAAGATCCCCCGGAAATTCTCGAGGAGCAGGAGGAAGGTCCCGAGGAGATTCCCTTCGGCGTCGAGGATCGGGACGTATTTTCTGATGTGGCGAACGAGTAGATAGTTTTAGATCTGACTCCGACTTTTTGTTGTTCTGACGTTAGATTGTATATAGAATAGGAATGATGGTAAAGTGGTAAACACTTCCATCTTATTTTGACTATGTATATAGTAAAAATGACGTATTTTTGAAAAGGTATAAAACGATACATTTTCATATGAAACGAATATCATGATAATTATGATATCATGATAAAAAGTTTTTCATGACAAGTTTATGATAAGTTTATGATATGATACGCTATGAAGAAATCACGAAGGATTTCTATATGATGTCTTACGAAATGATTAAGTACAATATGATATCATATGTATGATAGGATATGAATGAAGGAAAGATTTTCGGTGGATAACGAAATCTTTTCTTGAAATTTATTAGGAGTGTTAAGATGGTGCGTACTCGTACACAAGCTAACCAGAATCCGCAAGAGCCAGATCTTGCGAATGTTGTAGCCAATTTGCAACAGCAATTGCTACAACAGCAACAAGAAACGAATCGGCTGCGTGAGCAGATAGCCCGAATGCACCCGATGCCCCACGCAAACGAAATTCCACCACAGGGTAACCCTGCACCCCCGGTAGTGCCCCAAGTACCGGAGGTTCGTCAAGAGGTTCCAAGGAATTTCGGAGTTTCGTTAGCACCTGCTGGAGTGCAAGTGAACGCACCCGTAGTTCGGGAAGACTTACTGTATGAGCGGTTTAGGCGGATAAAAGCGCCTGAGTTTGAGGGTCTTACGGACCCGGTAGAAGCCGATAATTGGCTAATGGATATCCAAGTAATTTTGGATTTCATGGGGCTCACGGAGCAGGAAAGGGTGCTCTGTGCTTCATTTGCACTGAAAAAGGATGCGAGGCATTGGTGGATAACAGTGCAAATGCGTAGAAATGTTGCGGCGATGAGTTGGCAGGAGTTTGTAGATGAGTTTAAGGCGATGTACTACAACCGGGAAATCCTTGCCGCTCAGCAGGACGAGTTCAATAGTTTAAAGCAAGGATCGATGTCGGTTATGGAAGCTGTTAAAGAAATTTGAACAACTAGGCCGCCAATGCCCCGAACTCATACCGAACAAAACAGAGAAAGTAAGACGAATGATGAAGATGTTTCGGACGGATATCGCTAAGCAAGTGAGTGCAGGAAGCAGCCCTCCAACCCTAGTGTCTGACTGTATTAGTCGGGCAATTAGGGCTGAGTATTGGATTAACCAAGACAAGGAGGCGAGGGCACAGATTTTTAAGGCTAAGAAAGAGGAGAAGGCTGCGGAGAGACAGCTACATCCTAGACTAAACCAGGACGCGCAGGCGAAGGGCCAGACAAGTAATATGGTCCAGCATTCTAAGCAGTTCGGAAAGAATAAGAGGAAGGGAAACGCTGCTGGCCAGGAGCAGCAAAGGAATTACCCTCAGAAGAAAAGTAGCCGACGGAATGAGGGTAATAATAATAACTATCCAGTGTACGCACTGACACGCCCCGACCTACGCAGGGACATGTCTTCGTACTTACTTAAATTAATTCTTAATTCAAATACTGTAAACTTACAGAAAATTTTAGAGTAAATTTTTTTCTTTCTTTCTCTTTTAAACTTATACTTGAACTTGACTTAATCTCATACTTATATTCATACATGAAATTTAACTTATCCTCATACATATTCATATGTACTTACTTGAGTACCAAACTTTCATACTCATTGAAAGCTATCATATGCAAACCGTGGACCAAACCCGACCTAGTGCGGATCGGTATGACACGAGGCAACTTGCTTGCCATCTTACTTGAAAACTTTTCCTTAACTTGTTCTTGAAAATAGTTTCTTAAAAATAGTTTTCTTCTTGAAAACAATTCATTGCCCATACTATCACTACATAACATAAAACACATTTTACAAACATATTTTACAAAACATAATTTTCAAATCCCGTGGCGGTGTCCATCCCACATTTCACAGTTGTAGTGTCAGCCTTCCACAGTCTTGCATCAAGTATTGCCGGTAGGTTACTTACCTACAGCATGAACATAAGAAATGAGCTTATGCCCAGTAAGCACAATATTCAATCCGCAAAACATTTTAATAAAATAATGCATGAATTAATTATGCTTTCTTATGAATTAGTTATACTTTCTTAAGTTGATTAGGTTTCTGTTCCCTTACATGTCATGCGTGTACGTACCATAGTATATAGCCATGGGGTAGTTGGAGGTGGCCAGTCCAATCCAACTCAAACCATAGACTAAACCATTTAAACACGCCCTTGTGGCAAGTCGGTACGACACAATAACATTAGCTTGTCTTATCTTATTTTTACCTTGGGATTTAATATTCGTGAACATGCTTCGTGATGTCACGATAACAAAACATAATACACCATAACATAAAATATCATAACATAAAACATCATAACATCATAACATAAATCATCGTAATATCATAACATCATAACATATATCGTCGTAATATCATAACTTAAAACATCATAACATAAATCATCGTAATATCATAACATCATAACATATATCGTCGTAATATCATAACTTAAAACATCATAACATAAAACATCATAACATCGTAACATCATAACATCCTAACATAAATCATCATAACATTCTAACATAAATCATCATAACATCATAACATAAAATATCATAACCTAAGTAAATCATGTAAATCAATACATGATTTCTTGAAAATATGCTATGCAACAAAACATTTTGTCCATGCTGTAGGCGGAGTTGTACTTACTGTTACTGCGCCTTGAATCAAAATTCTTCACTCAAACAGGTCGCTTTCCTGTTTTCAAGAAAAATCATAGGATGAGTATCATCCTATCATAATAACATTATGATTCTAATTGCTAACTACAAATCCTAAATTTCAACTCCTTTTTTAAATTTAGTAAGAACTCTAATATTTTGAAAACCGGGTTCAAAACCAATTTATAAAGTTTGGTTCTTTTTCCGCAAATTTGTTTCGAATTTGGAAAAGTTTTCTTCATGAAAGTTGTAGATCTTGAAGTCTTCTACAACTTTTGTTTTAACCTCAAAATTCAAATCTGTCTTTAACATGCTTATTTTTGCCTTTGAAAATTTTTCGACCATATTTACTACTCATAACTTGGTCTCAGGTTTTAGAAGAAACGAAGGTCTTAAAGGCCTTATTTTCAAAAACTGTCCCCGCGAGCCCAAGAATTTTTTCCTTTTCTACAACTTTGTAGTTTTAACTTTTTTAAGATTCGGCCTCTAAAGGCCTCAAAATCTTATTTTCAGAAAAACTGTTCGGTTAGAAATTCTAATCAAGCATACTAAAACCTTAGTGCATATATCTTATAAAATTGAACTCATGATTATCCATACTGATCATTCTCTTAAATTCTAAATGAAGAACTAGAGGATAACAATATTTATCTCAAGTTCCACTGATGGAATTCTTTAACTAGGGTATTCAAATTTCCCTCACACTTCCTACACTAAACCGAAACTCTTTCTCTAGTTTTCTTTTCTTTCTTTTCTCTCCTCTCTTTGCTCGGCTTCTATGGTAGAATTTAGAGAGTTTGTGCTGCTTATGTGTGTGTTGGCTAACCAAATAAAATAAGAGAACCGTCACCTATTTATAGATGAAGTATAAATTTCTGAAATTGCTTACTAACCCCTAAAGGTACAACAACTTGCTCCTTAGTCCATAGAAGAAACCAATTTGATCTTGTCTTCTTGAGAGGTGGCCGGACATCCTTGTTCCTCTTATGCCAAATAACCCAAGCTAGGGTGCTTAATCATGTTGGCTAGGAACCATGAGGTGTCCCTTTCTTAGTGTGGCCGGCCTTAGGTGGAGTTTGTGCATGCTTTTGCTTACCGACTAGCAAGGCTAGCAAGCTTACTAAGCTAGCCTAGGGTGCATGAAGTGTCAAGAGCTAAAAGAGTTCAAGAAATCCATCTTTTGAAATTTTATACAATGGTCCCTAAGGCCAAAATATTTCCCCTTAATCCCTATGTGTTGGCCGGCCATTCCTCTCCCAAATTGCCAAGCAAGCTTAGCTAGAGTGCTTGTTCATCAAGGCTACAAACTTGAGGTGGCATTACCTTGTGTTGGCCGGCCCTAGGGGTGAGATGTGCAAGCCTTGGCTTGCCAAGGAGGCTAGGCTAGGAAGTCTAGATGGTTGATTCATCTAAGTTAGGCCAAGGGATGTGTCTCTCCCTTATGTGACCGGTCATGGTGGTGGCTTTGGCAATACATAAACTTGGCATGTGAGCAAGACTAGGAATGTTACTCACCAAGGCTATACCATGATGTGTTGCTTCCTTGTGGTGGCCGGCCTTTAGTGCCTTGGTGTGCAAGCCTTGGCTTGCCAAAGGTACAAGGCTAAATGGTTGGCTGATCCATGCTAGAAGCATGAGGTGTCTCATCCTTATGTGGCCGGCCATTGAGTGCCAAATGGGACTACATTACTAATTGAAGCATAACACAAAATTAACCAAGTAAATCAAAGTGTTTAATCACTAAACTTAGGGCATGGTTTGTAAACTTTTAATGACACTTAAAATCTTCTAATTTGCATAATACTTCTCAAAAACAAGATCCCTTGCTCAAAAAGCCATGATGTGGCCGGTTCCTATGGTGACACATGGAACAATGTGATTGGTTCTAGCTAGAGTTATCAAATACAATCTTAACTTGTCTTCCTTGATTTCCAACCAAACTAACTAAACTAGAAATGGATCATTGACTTAATTGAACTAAGAAACTTTACTTAAAAAGTCTCTGATTCAAAAATTTACATAATTGCTGATAAGTCTATAATTTTCTCCAAAATTGCACATTGGCCCCTAAAGGCAAGATATTTGCACTTCGGTTCCTATGAATTGGCCGGTTATGGTTAAGCCTTCAAACATCAAATTCTTACTAAATCCTTCCTTAGAAGACTTTTTAGCTCTAAAATCATGAACTTTTCTTAATTTACAAATTGACCCCTAAACATAAAATATTTGCATTTTGGTCCCTGTGAGGTGACCAATCATAGCAATGACACTTGTCATCAGAGGTGTCATCCTTAAAGGCCTCGTTTGGCTTATTTCCTAAATGCAGTCCATTTTCATAATAACATAAATATTCATATACTGTTTTCAAATGATAACAGCATAATTGTACTGGACCACTGTCTAGAATTTATCTGCACTTAACTGGACTGCGTATAGGATTTTCTTAGGACTTGAAACTACTTAGTCCTTATTGTCCTAAATAATATGCTTGATTTTTTTTAGGGTGGTTTTGAACAGTAATGATGGTTTATCACAGTATAATTTCCATATTATTAATTACACTGCAGTACCATCTCAGTCAAACCTTAGGTCAACCTAGTCAAACATTGACGGGCATAAAATCATAAATTCCTATTATGCCCTTTTCTCAAAAGTCCTCATGCTTAACTAAGCAAACTACTATTGAGTTTCGTAGTTAATTTAAACAAGAACTCAAACATATACTGATATTTACTCAAATCATGAGTTTCATATCGACATATAAGCTTCAGACTTAGATTTTCCTTATATCTAAGGAAATCACAAGTTCATCAGAATTTCGGGTTATTACATTCTACCCTTCTTAAAAAAAAATTTCGTCCTCGAAAATTTAGTAGTTCCAGTTCTAATGCTCCCATTTTAATACTTTAATGGAATCATGTCTCATATATGGAACCAGAATCTTACTTTCATATCCCATCATCTCCTCATACTTTCATACTTTCAAACTATCATGCTATCATAACTTTCATACTTTCATACTTACATACTTTCATACTACATGTCATCATATCATCGTACTTTCATATTGTATACTTTCATCATACTTACTGCATACTTTCATCGTACTTACTACTTACTTTCATCATACTTTCACTTTTATACTGCATCATAAGAACTATATGCGTAAAAAGTTTAGCAAGTATTTCATATAACTTGCCACATTTGAGGAACACATCATATCATATCATATAACTTTTCGATACTTAACAAGTATATCGTATCATATAACTTTTTACACTTAAAAAGCATACCGTATCATATAGCTTTTCACACTTGAAAAGTATATCGTATCTTACATTTAAAATACTTCTCTTTAACTTTAGTTGAGGGTTTAGCAAATATATGTCATATTTAATATTTTTCTTTAAATTTAGCTGAGACTAAGGACCCTCTAGTATAACGTTAATCTCGTATTATTAGAACCCTTTATTTTTCATAATGGCCCCTATCTTGGAACTTGCTTCCTCAAGGATTCGGCCTATGGCCCCTATCTTGGAACTTGCTTCCTCAAGGATTTGGCCATTTACTTTTCATAACATAACATAAGGTGGTTCTAATGAGATTAAACATCATACTTAAAAATAATTTCTTTGAATCTTTTTAAAGTCAATAATTGAAAACATTTTTTCAAAACATAATATCGTTCGAGTGATGTAGTAAAAGTATATTTATATCATATCAACTAGCTACTTGCTAGATGGTAGAAGCTTCTCTCATTGCTTCTCACATTTCCTTCATAGCATAAATGCATAATCATAACTCTTAAGGAGGGTCTAAAACTTCTCATCATTACATAATTTCTAAAGTCGTATAAAGTCGACATTAGTCAAACCATTATATGTTGACTCCAAGGTTGTAGCTATCAATCCCAACCTCATTAATTTCATCATCCGACTCATAGCCATCATCATAGTCTATTAAATTGTAGTTGGTAACATCCAACTCATATTTGCACATTGCCTATTTGCCATCTTAAAACTAAGATACCACCAAACTTTTTCCCGTATCTAATGTTATTCTTATGGGGTAAAAGTTTTGCAAACATAAAACTTAACTTCCATGGTGTTGATCCAATTCCTTAGAATGAAAACTTCCTGGTTATCACCATACCAAGGTGAGGTAATAGGTATATCTAATCTCGAAGCCTATTCATTTCTTATCATATCCTATCATGGAAACATCATAACTTATCGTATCATACTAGAGATTCATCATATCACATCATAAGCTTAATTTATCCAAGGTATCCACCACACTTCCGCTGCGCAACTTTGATCCACCGTGCAGTCACTCCTTGGGTCTTATTGAAGATGCGTGGCTCCTCCTCCATTCCTCGGAATGCCAACGGAACCTCACGGTCCTCTTCATCAAACCCGGGTTTAACACCAGGTTCATGTCTTTATAATTATAATCTCATACAATTACTATACATAAAACAGAGTAAGAAAACAAACTTACAAAACTGTGGCGCTGGTGGCAGAACTGTGAAACTGGATGGCAGGAAACTTGCTCTGATACCATCTCTGACACGCCCCGACCTACGCAGGGTCATGTCTTCGTACTTACTTAACTTAATTCTTAATTCAAATACTGTAAACTTACAGAAAATTTTAGAGTAAATTTTTTTTTTCTTTCTCTTTTAAACTTATACTTGAACTTGACTTAATCTCATACTTATATTCATACATGAAATTTAACTTATCCTCATACATATTCATATGTACTTACTTGAGTACCAAACTTTCATACTCATTGAAAGCTATCATATGCAAACCGTGGACCAAACCCGACCTAGTGCGGATCGGTATGACACGAGGCAACTTGCTTGCCATCATACTTGAAAACTTTTCCTTAACTTGTTCTTGAAAATAGTTTCTTAAAAATAGTTTTCTTCTTGAAAACAATTCATTGCCCATACTATCACTACATAACATAAAACACATTTTACAAACATATTTTACAAAACATAATTTTCAAATCCCGTGGCGGTGTCCATCCCACATTTCACAGTTGTAGTGCCAGCCTTCCACAGTCTTGCATCAAGTATTGCCGGTAGGTTACTTACCTACAGCATGAACATAAGAAATGAGCTTATGCCCAGTAAGCACAATATTCAATCCGCAAAACATTTTAATAAAAGAATGCATGAATTAATTATGCTTTCTTATGAATTAGTTATACTTTCTTAAGTTGATTAGGTTTCTGTTCCCTTACATGTCATGCGTGTACGTACCGTAATATATAGCCATGGGGTAGTTGGAGGTGGCCAGTCCAATCCAACTCAAACCATAGACTAAACCATTTAAACCCACCCTTGTGGCAAGTCGGTACGACACAATAACATTAGCTTGTCTTATCTTATTTTTACCTTGTGATTTAATATTCGTGAACATGCTTCGTGATGTCACGATAACAAAATATAATACACCATAACATAAAATATCATAACATAAAATATCATAACATCATAACATAAAGCATCGTAATATCATAACATCATAACATATATCGTCGTAATATCATAACTTAAAACATCATAACATAAATCATCGTAATATCATAACATCATAACATATATCGTCGTAATATCATAACTTAAAACATCATAACATAAATCATCGTAATATCATAACATCATAACATATATCGTCGTAATATCATAACTTAAAACATCATAACATAAAACATCATAACATCGTAACATCATAACATCCTAACATAAATCATCATAACATTCTAACATAAATCATCATAACATCATAACATAAAATATCATAACCTAAGTAAATCATGTAAATCAATACATGATTTCTTGAAAATATGCTATGCAACAAAACATTTTGTCCATGCTGTAGGCAGAGTTGTACTTACTGTTACTGCGCCTTGAATCAAAATTCTTCACTCAAACAGGTCGCTTTCCTATTTTCAAGAAAAATCATAGGATGAGTATCATCCTATCATAATAACATAATGATTCTAATTGCTAACTACAAATCCTAAATTTCAAATCCTTTTTGAAATTTAGTAAGAACTCTAATATTTTGAAAACCGGGTTCAAAACCAATTTATAAAGTTTGGTTCTTTTCCCGCAAATCTGTTTCGAATTTGGAAAAGTTTTCTCATGAAAGTTGTAGATCTTGAAGTCTCCTACAACTTTTGTTTTAACCTCAAAATTCAAATCTGTCTTTAACATGCTTATTTTTGCCTTTGAAAATTTTTCGACCATACTTACTACTCATAACTTGGTCTCGGGTTTTAGAAGAAACGAAGGTCTTAAAGGCCTTATTTTCAAAAACTGTCGGCACTGGCCCCTAGAATTTTTTCCTTTTCTACAACTTTATAGTTTTAACTTTTTTAAGATTCGGCCTCTAAAGGCCTCAAAATCTTATTTTCAGAAAAACTGTTCGGTTAGAAATTCTAATCAAGCATACTAAAACCTTAGTGCATATATCTTATAAAATTGAACTCATGATTATCCATACTAATCATTCTCTTAAATTCTAAATGAAGAACTAGAGGATAACAATATTTACCTCAAGTTCCACTGATGGAATTCTTTAACTAGGGTATTCAAATTTCCCTAACACTTCCTACACTAAACCGAAACTCTTTCTCTAGTTTTCTTTTCTTTCTTTTCTCTCCTCTCTTTGCTCGGCTTCTATGGTAGAATTTAGAGAGTTTGTGCTGCTTAAGTGTGTGTTGGCTAACCAAATAAAATAAGAGAACCTTCACCTATTTATAGATGAAGTATAAATTTCTGAAATTGCTTACTAACCCCTAAAGGTACAACAACTTGCTCCTTAGTCCATAGAAGAAACCAATTTGATCTTGTCTTCTTGAGAGGTGGCCGGACATCCTTGTTCCTCTTATGCCAAATAACCCAAGCTAGGGTGCTTAATCATGTTGGCTAGGAACCATGAGGTGTCCCTTTCTTAGTGTGGCCGGCCTTAGGTGGAGTTTGTGCATGCTTTTGCTTACCAACTAGCAAGGCTAGCAAGCTTACTAAGCTAGCCTAGGGTGCATGAAGTGTCAAGAGCTAAAAGAGTTCAAGAAATCCATCTTTTGAAATTTTATACAATGGTCCCTAAGGCCAAAATATTTCCCCTTAATCCCTATGTGTTGGCCGGCCATTCCTCTCCCAAATTGCCAAGCAAGCTTAGCTAGAGTGCTTGTTCATCAAGGCTACAAACTTGAAGTGGCATTACCTTGTGTTGGCCGGCCCTAGGGGTGAGATGTGCAAGCCTTGGCTTGCCAAGGAGGCTAGGCTAGGAAGTCTAGATGGTTGATTCATCTAAGCTAGGCCAAGGGATGTGTCTCTCCCTTATGTGGCCGGTCATGGTGGTGGCTTTGGCAATACATAAACTTGGCATGTGAGCAAGACTAGGAATGTTACTCACCAAGGCTATACCATGATGTGTTGCTTCCTTGTGGTGGCCGGCCTTTAGTGCCTTGGTGTGCAAGCCTTGGCTTGCCAAAGGTACAAGGCTAAATGGTTGGCTGATCCATGCTAGAAGCATGAGGTGTCTCATCCTTATGTGGCCGGCCATTGAGTGCCAAATGGGACTACATTACTAATTGAATCATAACACAAAATTAACCAAGTAAATCAAAGTGTTTAATCACTAAACTTAGGGCATGGTTTGTAAACTTTTAATGACACTTAAAATCTTCTAATTTGCATAATACTTCTCAAAAACAAGATCCCTTGCTCAAAAAGCCATGATGTGGCCGGTTCCTATGGTGACACATGGAACAATGTGATTGGTTCTAGCTAGAGTTATCAAATACAATCTTAACTTGTCTTCCTTGATTTCCAACCAAACTAACTAAACTAGAAATGGATCATTGACTTAATTGAACTAAGAAACTTTACTTAAAAAGTCTCTGATTCAAAAATTTACATAATTGCTGATAAGTCTATAATTTTCTCCAAAATTGCACATTGGTCCCTAAAGGCAAGATATTTGCACTTCGGTTCCTATGAATTGGCCGGTTATGGTTAAGCCTTCAAACATCAAATTCTTACTAAATCCTTCCTTAGAAGACTTTTTAGCTCTAAAATCATGAACTTTTCTTAATTTACAAATTGACCCCTAAACATAAAATATTTGCATTTTGGTCCCTGTGAGGTGACCAATCATAGCAATGACACTTGTCATCAGAGGTGTCATCCTTAAAGGCCTCGTTTGGCTTATTTCCTAAATGCAGTCCATTTTCATAATAACATAAATATTCATATACTGTTTTCAAATGATAACAGCATAATTGTACTGGACCACTGTCCAGAATTTATCTGCACTTAACGAGACTGCATATAGGATTTTCTTAGGACTTGAAACTACTTAGTCCTTATTGTCCTAAATAATATGCTTGATTTTTTTTAGGGTGGTTTTGAACCTTATTTTTGCTTATTTATTCGTAATGATGGTTTATCACAGTATAATTTCCATATTATTAATTACACTGCAGTACCATCTCAGTCAAACCTTAGGTCAACCCAGTCAAATCTTAGGTCAACCTAGTCAAACATTGACGGGCATAAAATCATAAATGTAACGACCCGCCTAGCGCCGGCCGTTACCATACATTCTTACATAATAATATATGAAAATTTAGACATAAATTTTTTTTTTTTTTTTTTATACAACTGATAAGTATTGTTTAACTTGGAAATTTCATAATAAACACTTATATCCATACATGTACTTATACATAACTACTTATGGCGGAAATGTGTTTTTGTACTTAATACAACATATTTAGCGTAGCATAATTTAACAAAAAGAAACGTAGTGATTCCGTCCCACAGTTTCACAGCTTTGCCTTGCCATGCTCCACCGCCTTGTATCATGAAATACCGCAGGGTTGCTTACCTACAGCATAAACTTAAAACATGAGCTTTCGCTCAGCAAGCACAACTATTTATCCGCAAAACATATCATGATAACATAATGCATGAACCATTTATGGTCAATTCCTGTTTTCATAAGTTAGCATAGTTTTTGGGTCCTTACATAACTTAACATGAATGTACGTACCGTGGCGTGCTGCCATGGAGTGGTTGGGGCGGCCAGCCCTGTCCAACTCAAACCATGAACCAAACCCGACCTGACGCGGGTCGATACGACATATAGTATTCTGCTTATATTAAAAGTCTTGTTCTTGTCTTATTTCATACTTGAAATATTGTTTCATATTCATAACCAGTTTCTTAACTGAAACTGGGATTTCATATTTTACCAAATCGCTTATCTTTAATGAGCATACTTCGTGATGTCATAATATCAAATTATTCATCATATGAACATACATACTATAAACATACATCATATATCTCTTAACATGAACTTGAAAACATACATGTCATACATTCATCATTCCTTGCATACATACATGCCATTCGTACTTTAATATTTATCATATCTTAAAAATGTACATACATACATATCATAAATATTTCTTATACACATAACATTATAAGCTTGATATCATATAGGCCATAACGTTTTATCATGCTTATATCATTATAAACTTGAAAGCATTCAACAAACAAATTTTGTTTATGCTGTAGGCGGAGTCGTACTTACCGTTACTGCGCCTTGAATCACAATTCTTCACTCAAACAGGTCGTTTTCCTGTTTTCAAGAAAAATCATAGGATGAGTATCATCCTATCATAATAACATAATGATTCTAATTGCTAACAACCAATCCTAAATTTCAACTCCTTTTTGAAATTTAGTAAAAACTCTAATCATTTTGAAAATCGGGTTCCAAAACCAATTCATAAAGTTTAGTTCTTTTCTCATAAATCTGTTTCGAATTTGGAAAAGTTTTCTCCATAAAAGTTGTAGTTCTTGAAGTCTCCTACAACTTTTGTTTTAACCTCAAACCTCAAATCTGCCTTTAACATGCTTATTTATTCCTTAGAAAATTGTTCGACCAAACTTACTACTCATAATTTAGTCTCGAGTTTTTATAGAAATGAAGGTCTTAAAAGCCTTATTTTCAAAAACTGGCCGCGCTGGCCCCTAGGATTTTGCCTCCTCTACAACTTTTCAGTTTTAACTTTTTTAAGATTCGGCCTCTAAAGGCCTCTAAATGTTGCTTCAGAAAAACTGCTCAGATAGAGACTTAATCAAGCATAAAAACCCTAGTGCATGAATCTTACAAAATTAAACTCCTGTTTAACCATACTAATCATTCTCTTAATTTATAAATGGAGAACTAGAGGATAACAATATTTACCTCAAGTTTCACTGATGAATTTCTTAGTTTAGGGTATTTAAAATTTTCCTCACACTAAACCGAAAATTCCTCTTTTTCTTTCTAGTTTTCTTTTCTTTCTTTCTCTTTGCTCTCTTTTCTTGCTCGGCTTCTATGGCAGGATTGGGAGAGTTTGTGCTGCTCAAGTTTGTGTGTGTGTGTTGGCTAACCAAATAATACAACAGCACCTTCACCTATTTATAGATGAAGCATAAGTTTTGAAATTGCTTATCAATCCCTAGAAGTATAACAATTGGCTTCTTAGTCCTTAGAGGAAACCAATTTGAATTTGTTTCCTTGAAGGGTGGCCGGCCATCCTTGTGCTTCTCATGCCAACTAACCCAAGCTAGGGTTGCTTACTCATGTGGCCTAGGAACCATGAGGTGTCCCTTCCTTGGTGTGGCCGGCCTTAGGTGTAAATTGTGCATGCCTTTGTTTGCCAACAAGCAAAGCTAGCACGCTTAGTAAGCTTGCCTAAGTGTGTGAGGTGTCAAACTCTAAAAGAGTTCAAGAAATCCATCTTTGGTAATTTAGGCAATAGTCCTTGAAGCCAAACTATTTTTCTCCTTGGTCCCTATGTGTTGGCCGGCCATACTTCACCCAATTTGCCAAGCAAGCTTAGCTAGGGTTGCTTGCTCATCAAGGCTACATTTTGAGGTGGCACTTCCTTGGTGTGCCCGGCCCTAGGGTGAGGTGTGCAAGCCTTGGCTTGCCAAGGAAGCTAGGCTAGGAAACCTAGGGTGTTGGTTCATCAAAGCTAGGCCAAAGGTGTGTCTTTCCCTTGTGTGGCCGGTCATGGTGTGGTCTTGGCTTGCCAAATAGGTGAAGCTAGGTTTGCTTACTCACCAAGGCTAGACCATGAGGTGTCTAACCAAGGTGATGGCCGGTCATGGTGTCAACTTAGCAAGACCTTGGCTTGCCAAGTAAGTAAAGCTAAGCATTCTTACTCACCAAGGCTAGGTTTTTGAGGTGTCACATTCTTGAGGTGGCCGGCCCTTGGGTGGTGGCTTAGGCAAACATGAGCTTGCCAAGTGAGCAAGGCTAAGGATGTTACTCACCAAGGCTACACCATGATGTGTTGCTTCATTGGTGGTGGCCGGCCATTGGTGTCTAAGTGTGCAAGCCTTGGCTTGCCAAGGGTACAAGGCTAGGGGTGTGACTTTGCCAAGCTAGAACCTAGGGTCCCTTATCCTTATGTGGCCGGTTTTTGGTGTAACCAAGTGAAACAAATTGCTAATTGTTTCTTAACACAAAATCAACCAATTAAATTAAAGTGTTAAAACACTAAACTTAGGGTTTGATTTGTAACTTTTTATTAACACTTAAAATCTTCTAATTTGCATAATCTTTTTCAAGAACAAGATTCCTTGCTCAACAAGCCATGATGTGGCCGGTTCCTATGGTGACACATGGCATAATGGGATTGGTTCTAGCTAGAGTTTTCAAAAACGATCTTAACTTGTCATCCTTGATTTCCAACCAAACTAACTAAACTAAAAATGGGTCATTGACTTAATTGAACTAAGAAACTTTACTTAAAAAGTCCCTGGTTCAAAATTTTACATAATTGCTGATAAGTTTACAATTTTCTTCAAAATTGCACATTGGCCCCTAAAGGCAAAATATTTGCACTTTAGTCCCTATGACTTGGCCAATTTTGGTTAAGCCTTTAAACATCAAATTTTTACTAAATCCTTCCTTAGAAGACTTTTTAGCTTCAAAATCATAAATTTTTCTTAATTTGCAAATTGACCCCTAAACATAAAATATTTGCATTTTGGTCCCTGTGAGGCGACCAATCATAGCAATGACACTTGTCATCAAAGGAGTCATTCTTAAAAGGCCTTGCTTGGCTTATCTCCCAAATGCAACCCATTTTTAAAAATAACATAAAATCATAAAGCATAAACTTACACCTTTTTCTTTTAACAAAAAGGTCTTAAACTTGCATAACTAACTTATTTGAATCTTTTAACAAAAGATTCAACAATTTTTCATAGAAACATATCATACATATAGCATAAACAAACTTTGATTCTTAACAAAAGAAATCATAAGTTTACAAACAGGTTGGTCATTACAATAAATTCCTATTATGCCCTTTTCTCAAAAGGCCTCATGCTTAACTAAGCAAACTACTATTGAGTTTCGCAGTTAATTTAAACAAGAACTCAAACATATACTGATATTTACTCAAATCATGAGTTTCATATCGACATATAAGCTTCAGACTTAGATTTTCCTTATATCTAAGGAAATCACAAGTTCATCAGAATTTCGGGTTATTACATTCTCCCCTTCTTAAAAAAAAATTTTCGTCCTCGAAAATTTAGTAGTTCCAGTTCTAATGCTCCCATTTTAATACTTTAATGGAATCATGTCTCATATATGGAACCAGAATCTTACTTTCATATCCCATCATCTCCTCATACTTTCATACTTTCATACTATCATGCTATCATAACTTTCATACTTTCATACTTACATACTTTCATACTACATGTCATCATATCATCGTACTTTCATATTGTATACTTTCATCATACTTACTGCATACTTTCATCGTACTTACTACTTACTTTCATCATACTTTCACTTTTATACTGCATCATAAGAACTATCTGCGTAAAAAGTTTAGCAAGTATTTCATATAACTTGCCACATTTGAGGAACACATCATATCATATCATATAACTTTTCGATACTTAACAAGTATATCGTATCATATAACTTTTTACACTTAAAAAGCATACCGTATCATATAGCTTTTCACACTTGAAAAGTATATCGTATCTTACATTTAAAATACTTCTCTTTAACTTTAGTTGAGGGTTTAGCAAATATATGTCATATTTAATATTTTTCTTTAAATTTAGCTGAGACTAAGGACCCTCTAGTATAACGTTAATCTCGTATTATTAGAACCCTTTATTTTTCATGACGGCCCCTTTCTTGGAACTTGTTTCCTCAAGGATTCGGCCTATGGCCCCTATCTTGGAACTTGCTTCCTCAAGGATTCGGCCTATGGCCCCTATCTTGGAACTTGCTTCCTCAAGGATTTGGCCATTTACTTTTCATAACATAACATAAGGTGGTTCTAATGAGATTAAACATCATACTTAAAAATAATTTCTTTGAATCTTTTTAAAGTCAATAATTGAAAACATTTTTTCAAAACATAATATCGTTCGAGTGATGTAGTAAAAGTATATTTATATCATATCAACTAGCTACTTGCTAGATGGTAGAAGCTTCTCTCATTGCTTCTCACATTTCCTTCATAGCATAAATGCATAATCATAACTCTTAAGGAGGGTCTAAAACTTCTCATCATTACATAATTTCTAAAGTCGTATACAGTCGACATTAGTCAGACCATTATATGTTGACTCCAAGGTTGTTGCTATCAATCCCAACCTCATTAATTTCATCATCCGACTCATAGCCATCATCATAGTCTATTAAATTGTAGTTGGTAACATCCAACTCATATTTGCACATTGCCTATTTGCCATCTTAAAACTAAGATACCACCAAACTTTTTCCCGTATCTAATGTTATTCTTATGGGGTAAAAGTTTTGCAAACATAAAACTTAACTTCCATGGTATTGATCCAATTCCTTAGAATGAAAACTTCCTGGTTATCACCATACCAAGGTGAGGTAATAGGTATATCTAATCTCGAAGCCTATTCATTTCTTATCATATCCTATCATGGAAACATCATAACTTATCGTATCATACTAGAGATTCATCATATCACATCATAAGCTTAATTTATCCAAGGTATCCACCACACTTCCGCTGCGCAACTTTGATCCACCGTGCAGTCACTCCTTGGGTCTTATTGAAGATGCGTGGCTCCTCCTCCATTCCTCGGAATGCCAACGGAACCTCACGGTCCTCTTCATCCAACCCGGGTTTAACACCAGGTTCATGTCTTTATAATTATAATCTCATACAATTACTATACATAAAACAGAGTAAGAAAACAAACTTGCAAAACTGTGGCGCTGGTGGCAGAACTGTGAAACTGGATGGCAGGAAACTTGCTCTGATACCATCTCTGACACGCCCCGACCTACGCAGGGTCATGTCTTCGTACTTACTTAACTTAATTCTTAATTCAAATACTGTAAACTTACAGAAAATTTTAGAGTAAATTTTTTTTTTCTTTCTCTTTTAAACTTATACTTGAACTTGACTTAATCTCATACTTATATTCATACATGAAATTTAACTTATCCTCATACATATTCATATGTACTTACTTGAGTACCAAACTTTCATACTCATTGAAAGCTATCATATGCAAACCGTGGACCAAACCCGACCTAGTGCGGATCGGTATGACACGAGGCAACTTGCTTGCCATCATACTTGAAAACTTTTCCTTAACTTGTTCTTGAAAATAGTTTCTTAAAAATAGTTTTCTTCTTGAAAACAATTCATTGCCCATACTATCACTACATAACATAAAACACATTTTACAAACATATTTTACAAAACATAATTTTCAAATCCCGTGGCGGTGTCCATCCCACATTTCACAGTTGTAGTGCCAGCCTTCCACAGTCTTGCATCAAGTATTGCCGGTAGGTTACTTACCTACAGCATGAACATAAGAAATGAGCTTATGCCCAGTAAGCACAATATTCAATCCGCAAAACATTTTAATAAAAGAATGCATGAATTAATTATGCTTTCTTATGAATTAGTTATACTTTCTTAAGTTGATTAGGTTTCTGTTCCCTTACATGTCATGCGTGTACGTACCGTAATATATAGCCATGGGGTAGTTGGAGGTGGCCAGTCCAATCCAACTCAAACCATAGACTAAACCATTTAAACCTGCCCTTGTGGCAAGTCGGTACGACACAATAACATTAGCTTGTCTTATCTTATTTTTACCTTGTGATTTAATATTCGTGAACATGCTTCGTGATGTCACGATAACAAAATATAATACACCATAACATAAAATATCATAACATAAAATATCATAACATCATAACATAAAGCATCGTAATATCATAACATCATAACATATATCGTCGTAATATCATAACTTAAAACATCATAACATAAATCATCGTAATATCATAACATCATAACATATATCGTCGTAATATCATAACTTAAAATATCATAACATAAAATATCATAACATCGTAACATCATAACATCCTAACATAAATCATCATAACATTCTAACATAAATCATCATAACATCATAACATAAAATATCATAACCTAAGTAAATCATGTAAATCAATACATGATTTCTTGAAAATATGCTATGCAACAAAACATTTTGTCCATGCTGTAGGCAGAGTTGTACGTACTGTTACTGCGCCTTGAATCAAAATTCTTCACTCAAACAGGTCGCTTTCCTATTTTCAAGAAAAATCATAGGGAGTATCATCCTATCATAATAACATAATGATTCTAATTGCTAACTACAAATCCTAAATTTCAACTCCTTTTTGAAATTTAGTAAGAACTCTAATATTTTGAAAACCGGGTTCAAAACCAATTTATAAAGTTTGGTTCTTTTTCCGCAAATCTGTTTCGAATTTGGAAAAGTTTTCTCATGAAAGTTGTAGATCTTGAAGTCTCCTACAACTTTTGTTTTAACCTCAAAATTCAAATCTGTCTTTAACATGCTTATTTTTGCCTTTGAAAATTTTTCGACCATACTTACTACTCATAACTTGGTCTCGGGTTTTAGAAGAAACGAAGGTCTTAAAGGCCTTATTTTCAAAAACTGTCGGCACTGACCCCTAGAATTTTTTCCTTTTCTACAACTTTATAGTTTTAACTTTTTTAAGATTCGGCCTCTAAAGGCCTCAAAATCTTATTTTCAGAAAAACTGTTTGGTTAGAAATTCTAATCAAGCATACTAAAACCTTAGTGCATATATCTTATAAAATTGAACTCATGATTATCCATACTAATCATTCTCTTAAATTCTAAATGAAGAACTAGAGGATAACAATATTTACCTCAAGTTCCACTGATGGAATTCTTTAACTAGGGTATTCAAATTTCCCTAACACTACCTACACTAAACCGAAACTCTTTCTCTAGTTTTCTTTTCTTTCTTTTCTCTCCTCTCTTTGCTCGGCTTCTATGGTAGAATTTAGAGAGTTTGTGCTGCTTAAGTGTGTGTTGGCTAACCAAATAAAATAAGAGAACCTTCACCTATTTATAGATGAAGTATAAATTTCTGAAATTGCTTACTAACCCCTAAAGGTACAACAACTTGCTCCTTAGTCCATAGAAGAAACCAATTTGATCTTGTCTTCTTGAGAGGTGGCCGGACATCCTTGTTCCTCTTATGCCAAATAACCCAAGCTAGGGTGCTTAATCATGTTGGCTAGGAACCATGAGGTGTCCCTTTCTTAGTGTGGCCGGCCTTAGGTGGAGTTTGTGCATGCTTTTGCTTACCAACTAGCAAGGCTAGCAAGCTTACTAAGCTAGCCTAGGGTGCATGAAGTGTCAAGAGCTAAAAGAGTTCAAGAAATCCATCTTTTGAAATTTTATACAATGGTCCCTAAGGCCAAAATATTTCCCCTTAATCCCTATGTGTTGGCCGGCCATTCCTCTCCCAAATTGCCAAGCAAGCTTAGCTAGAGTGCTTGTTCATCAAGGCTACAAACTTGAGGTGGCATTACCTTGTGTTGGCCGGCCCTAGGGGTGAGATGTGCAAGCCTTGGCTTGCCAAGGAGGCTAGGCTAGGAAGTCTAGATGGTTGATTCATCTAAGCAAGGCCAAGGGATGTGTCTCTCCCTTATGTGACCGGTCATGGTGGTGGCTTTGGCAATACATAAACTTGGCATGTGAGCAAGACTAGGAATGTTACTCACCAAGGCTATACCATGATGTGTTGCTTCCTTGTGGTGGCCGGCCTTTAGTGCCTTGGTGTGCAAGCCTTGGCTTGCCAAAGGTACAAGGATAAAAGGTTGGCTGATCCATGCTAGAAGCATGAGGTGTCTCATCCTTATGTGGCCGGCCATTGAGTGCCAAATGGGACTACATTACTAATTGAATCATAACACAAAATTAACCAAGCAAATCAAAGTGTTTAATCACTAAACTTAGGGCATGGTTTGTAAACTTTTAATGACACTTAGCATCTTCTAATTTGCATAATACTTCTCAAAAACAAGATCCCTTGCTCAAAAAGCCATGATGTGGCCGGTTCCTATGGTGACACATGGAACAATGTGATTGGTTCTAGCTAGAGTTATCAAATACAATCTTAACTTGTCTTCCTTGATTTCCAACCAAACTAACTAAACTAGAAATAGATCATTGACTTAATTGAACTAAGAAACTTTACTTAAAAAGTCTCTGATTCAAAAATTTACATAATTGCTGATAAGTCTACAATTTTCTCCAAAATTGCACATTGGCCCCTAAAGGCAAGATATTTGCACTTTGGTTCCTATGAATTGGCCGGTTATGGTTAAGCCTTCAAACATCAAATTCTTACTAAATCCTTCCTTAGAAGACTTTTTAGCTCTAAAATCATGAACTTTTCTTAATTTACAAATTGACCCCTAAACATAAAATATTTGCATTTTGGTCCCTGTGAGGTGACCAATCATAGCAATGACACTTGTCATCAGAGGTGTCATCCTTAAAGGCCTTGTTTGGCTTATTTCCTAAATGCAGTCCATTTTCATAATAACATAAATATTTATATACTGTTTTCAACTGATAACAGCATAATTGTACTGGACCACTGTCCATAATTTATCTGCACTTAATTGGACTGCGTATAGGATTTTCTTAGGACTTGAAACTACTTAGTCCTTATTGTCCTAAATAATTTGCTTGATTTTTTTTAGGGTGGTTTTGAACCTTATTTTTGCTTATTTATTCGTAATGATGGTTTATCACAGTATAATTTCCATATTATTAATTACACTGCAGTACCATCTCAGTCAAACCTTAGGTCAACCTAGTCAAACATTGACGGGCATAAAATCATAAAATCCTATTATGCCCTTTTCTCAAAAGGCCTCATGCTTAACTAAGCAAACTACTATTGAGTTTCGTAGTTAATTTAAACAAGAACTCAAACATATACTGATATTTACTCAAATCATGAGTTTCATATCGACATATCAGCTTCAGACTTAGATTTTCCTTATATCTAAGGAAACCACAAGTTCATCAGAATTTCGGGTTATTACACGCACAATGCGGGAAAAAGCACCTGGGAATATGTAGACTGGGGACAAATGCTTACTACCTTTGTTGCAAGGAAGGTACGCAAGGAATTGCACCTTCAACAACCAGAACCAGAATCCCCAGTACCCGAATAGGAACGTCAGCAGTCAGCTGCATGCGGTGCAAGCCAAGATCGAGGACACTACGAACGCACAAGGGAGGCTAGAGGCACCTGGACCCCAAGCTAGGATTTACGCCTACACCAAGGGGGATGCCGAGGCCGGAACTTCTCACGTGGTGACAGGTCAGAATTCTATCGCCACCTATGACGCAATTGCTTTGTTTGATTCTGGTGCCACCCATTCATTTATATCAATGGAGTTTGCCCAGAAACTAGGAAGGCGTGTCGATAGTTTTAAGTAACTTTTTAGGACGTTCCTTCCATCAGGAGAAGTTCTGTTATCCAGCTTTTGGATGCCAAATGTTCCTGTAGTTATTTGTGGTAGAGAACTTTATGTTGATCTCATCACAATTAAGCTTCAGGATAATGACGTTATTTTGGGAATGGACTCCCTAGGAAAGTACAACGCTAAGATTGATTGTCGAAAGCGTTGTGTCATGTTTAGTTTGCCTGGTAAGGAGGAATTCAACTTTTACGACCAGTCTCGAAACTCCTCAACTAGGTTTGTATCGGCAATGAAGGCGTGGAAAATGTTGGCTAATGGATGTCAAGGATACTTAGCCAACATGGTGGACAAAGAAAAGGAAGTGGAGCTAAAGCCGGAAGATGTTCCCATTGTCGGGTAATATGTGGATGTCTTTCCAAAGGAATTGCCCGGACTTCCTCCCGAGCGGAAAATTTCCTTTGAGATAGAATTATTACCCGGAGTTACACCAGTATCCAAAGCACCTTACCGAATGGCCCCAGCTGAGCTTAGGGAACTCCAAGTGCAGTTGCAAGAACTGCTGGACAAGGGTTTCATCCGTCAAAGTTACTCCCCATGGGGAGCACCAGTGTTATTTGTCAAGAAGAAAGATGGGTCGTTGCGGATGTGCATCGACTATCGCGAGCTAAATAAGATTACAATTAAGAATAAGTATCCTCTCCCTAGAATAGATGATCTTTTTTATCAACTCAGGGGAGCAGGGGTATTCTCGAAGGTCGACTTGCGGTCCGGATACCATCAACTCAGAATTAAGGAGGGCGACATTTCGAACACGGCTTTTCGAACGCGCTACGGACATTACGAGTTCCTTGTTATGCCGTTTGGTTTGACCAACGCTCAAGCTGCTTTTATGGACCTTATGAACCGGGTGTTTAAGGAGTACCTGGATAAGTTCGTCATCGTTTTCATCGATGATATTCTGATATACTCAAGGTCCATAAAGGAACATGAGCAGTACCTCAGGATGGTTTTAGAAACGTTAAGACGAAACCAGCTTTATGCCAAGTTCACAAAATGTGAATTTTGGTTGGAGAAAGTCCATTTCTTGGGCCATGTGGTGTTAAATGAAGGGATTTCCTTTGATCCTGCAAAAGTAGAGGCGGTTAGTACGTGGCCTAGACCCAAAAACGTTACGGAAATAAGGAGTTTTCTTGGATTGGCCGGATACTACCGACTGTTCGTGGAAGGATTCTCCAAGATTGTTGTACCTCTTACCGCCCTTACTCGAAAAGGGAAGAAGTTCGAGTGGACACAAAAGTGCGAGAAAAACTTTCTGGAGCTGAAAAGAAAGCTTATTAGCGCTCCGGTGTTAGTAATTCCTGACGTAGATGCGGGAAACTTCGTGATCTATAGCGATGCTTCTAAAACTGGACTAGGAGCGGTCCTAATGCAGCAAGGAAAGGTGGTCGCCTATGTAACGCCCCGACTTCCACGTAGGGCCGACTACGTAGACGTGGGCCGTTACTTTACTTACTTAACTTACTGAAAATTTTAGAGTAATTTTTTTTTTCTCACATAACAACTTGAAACATCACATAAATAAATAAACTTGTCCATATGGGTAAACTTCATCATGCCTACCCATTACTTGTTATGCCGATTATAAGATCACCATAACCTTTTAAACCGGACCTTGGAAACATAACATGGTACATATTCTTAATCATACATATACAACTTCATACTTAAAATATTTGCGGAAAATCTTGCGTAGTGGTATCCCATACCGCCCTTCACTCGCCCCATCGTCTCCATGGCCCACCAAGTAAAGCTGCAGGCATCTTACCTACAGTATGAAATATCTGATGAGCTTTCGCCCAGCAAGTACAAACATAATCTCACAAAACATTTCAAACATTTTAGAAACATGCCAATCATCATGTAACTTATGCATGAACCATTTATGATTGATTGAATGTCTTATGCTTCATTATAGACTCAATCTTTAATTTATTATCTTGTCTCAACATGTGGGCCCATAGTGTACGTACCGAAAGCGCGCAGCCTCCAGACAAAGCTAGGGTTTGCAAGGCCCTAACAGTTCTGGGAATTATAACTTGACCCTCACGCATCAACGAGAGGTATATGTCACAACTGAATCATGTAGCCTCCACGATCATGGGAGGTTGGTACGACACCTTAATTGATTTATCTTACCATGTGATTTAACATTAGTGAACATGCCTTATGATGTCACTATGTCCTATCAAACTTAACACTTGCTATAACATGGCATTCTTGAAAACATGGCATTTTTTTTAAAACCATGACATTTTTGTAAGCGTGTCATTTTTGAAACCATGACATTTTAGAAAACATGGCATAACATGTATCATGTCGTAGCATATCATCACATATCATAACACAACATAGCATGTATACTTAAACATATAGTGTAAATAGCAGCTTAACATAGCATACTTGAAAATAGTATTTACTATTTTCATACTGTAGGTGAGGTTCGATACTTGCCTCGTATACTAAATCTTGGGTTTCGTTGCTCCGGCTCAGGTTGCAACTGCAGGTTTCTTCCTGCTATTAAAAGAAGAATATAGGATAAGGATCCTATAAAATGTTGGTGACCTATCTAACATTCTAGTTATATGTCCCTTATAAAATATCTTATTTGGTTATAATAAGTAACCTTTGGTGTGATAACCTTGATCAAACTTGGTCAACCAAAGTCAACATTTTGGTCAACTATGGTCAACCCTCTATGGGTCAAACTTGGGCTTTGGGCTTGGCCCAGTAACTCGGGTATCCTTCCCGGTTACCACCCGTTGTCGTTGTGTTACTAAATTTTGGCTTAAAAATCCCTTTTTCCTTATCTTGGAAAAATTTGGCGAATTAAGCTTAAAACCTTATAAAAATTCAGGGTTCTTAAGATAAAGCCTCATAAAAATCATTGAATACTGAAAACTGTCATTGGAACAGTCTCCACAGTCCAAACATTGGTGTTGTACGAAAATGCAGTTTTTCTGCATTGTTTTAGAAAATCATGTGCAGGAATTTCCTGTTTCCTGCACAGTTTTTAGAAATCTGTGTCAGTTTAAAAATATGAATTGAATTTGAAAAAGTTGTCTTCACAAAAGTTTTAGATCTCGAAAAATCCTAAAACTTTCGTGTTTTAAAAAAAATCTAGTTCTGCTTGTATTTTTGTCAGTTTTTGTTTGAAACTGGCTGGTCGTGTAAACTAGGTCTGGGCAGACCAGTCTCGGTTTTCTGTAAAAACAGAGGCCATTGGAGCCTCAATTTGGGGAACGGTCCACGTTGCCCAATAGGAAAAACCATTCTGAACAACTTTCATGTTTTGAGAAAAACCCAGTTCTGCATTTAACTTAGTCATTTTCCTTGTTGAAATCCCCAGACCGAGAGCACAAATCTGACTCGCCCAGGAATTCTTAGTCTCGGGTTTTCGTAAAAACGAAGGCCTTTGGAGCCTTATCTTGGAAAAATGTCCGCGCTGTCCACTAGGAATAACCCTTTTGAACAACTTTTATGTTTTAAGTTTCCTCTAATTCAACCTCTAAAGGCCTCAAATTTCACTTTTCCCGAAACTGGCCAGTTTGTACCCGAACTGGCAGTTTTCATTCTTAAATTCGTTTTACATCCTATTGTCGCAAATCTAACTCAACCGAACACGCGGGAGCCTAGATAGCATACATGCAGCGTTTTCTAACGTCCCACATGAACAATCATGCTACTCGAACGCGCCCATGCAAATCAAAATTGGCATCATACATCAAACATATAAACCCTAATCAACATATCAAACACTTAACATGCAATAATTAAACTACCAAACCAAAACCCTAATTAATCAAGCACAAACCCTAAAATTTCTAACTAGGGCAGCAATTAAAAGTGAGCTTATGCTCATACAAACCATGCTTGAAATACATTTAAATTTCCCAAATGAAATTTAAATGAAAACTTAGGGTTTAAGGGATTTATACCTCACTTTAGGTCAAGAATTTGGCTTGGCCTTTCTTCCTCCTTTTTTCCTCCTTCAACAGCCGGCCTCTCATGGCTAGATGGAGTTCCAAATTTTCAGTCACCCTTAGCTTGGTAGGGTTCCAATATTTCGGCCATACCCATAAGAACATACACAAAAACTTGAATCAAAACCTAATTGAAGAACTAAAGGGGTTTAGGAAAATTACAATTACCTTAACTCCTTGATTGGTGGGTTTCCAAAATTTTTCTTCTTCTTTCTTTCTTCTCAAGAAATCCGACCACCACATGGTGTTCTCTCTCACTTGGGGTTCGGTTTTAATGGAAGGGAGAGGAGAAAAGAAAGACTTGGAATGAAACTAAAGTTTGGAAAGTTCTCTAACTTTCCCTATTTCTAGTGGAAATTTCCAATTTCCCATAATTATTTTTAGCTCCAAAATTCTACTTGAATTTGTTTAAGAGTCCTTAATGAACCAAAAATATTTGCTCTTTGCTCCTTAAGGTGGCCGGCCATGCAAGGGAAGATGAGCCAAAGATAGCTTGTCCAACAAGCTTGCTTGTTCACCAAGTTTACTTAGTCACCAAGTAACTCTTGCTTACCTCATCTTATGACATCACCATGATGACATCACTTGCTTACATCATCATTACATAATTTCCCTTCCTTATTCATGGAATGGCCGGCCAAGCCATTGGTTGTGAACCAAAAATTGGCTTGTTCAACAAGCTTTGTTTGCCTTGTTCACCAAGCAACCTATGCTTACATCATCTTGATGACATCACTTTGATGGCATCATCATGCTTACCTCATGCTTACATCATATTTTCCAAAAATTACACTTTAGCCCCTAAGGACAAAATATTTACATTTTAGCCCCTGTTAGGTGGCGACTAAGGTGGAGTCACTTGGCTTCAATTCCATACATAATGGTCCACTTAATTCCCAAAAATCCCTAAATAAAAATGCAGTCCATTTCCTTATGAACTCAGATAATATCAATACTATTTTTCACTAAAAACAGTATTGTCATACTTGACTGCAGTCCAGAATTCATCTGCATAAAATTGGACTGCGTAAAGGATTTTCTTAGGACTTGAAACTATTTAGTCCTTATTGCTCTAAATATTGTTCCTGATTATTCTAGAGCAATCTCATACCTTATTCTTACTTCTTCATCCGTAATGACGGTTTTCCACAGTATAATTTTCATACTGTTGATTATCCTGCAATACCGTCTTAGTCAAACCTAAGGTCAACATGGTCAAACTTTGACCGAAATAAAAATCATAAATTCCTATTATGCCATTTTCTCAAAAGGCCTCATGCTTGATTAAGCAAACTATTTCTGAGTCTCGTAGCTAATTAACCGAGAACTCAAATATATACTGATATTCAACTCTGATCATAAGCTTCATATCTACATACATGGTTCAGACTTAGATTCTCTTTGTATCTAAGGAAATCACAAGTCATCAAAATTTTCGGGTTATTACATTCTACCCTCCTTAAACAATTTTCGTCCTCGAAAATTAGAATAATTCTAGGTGGCTTTTCTTCAAATCCACCATAAATCCATACAATTTGTTCTCATTTTAATAACATAATGAGATCAGGTCTCTTATATAGAACCATAATCTTCTTTCATATCATCATAATTTCATACCTATCCTCATACTTTCATACTTACATCATGTTTTCATACTTACATCATGCTTTCATAACTTTCGCACATACTTACTGATCATACTGCATACATACTTTCATACTAACTTACATACTTTCATGCTTATCATACTTACTTTCCTTTCATACTGCATACTTTCATACATACTTTCATCATATTTTCATCCTTTCACACTGCATCACAAAAACTTTTTACATAAAATTTCTTAGCAAGTATATCATATAACTTGCCATATTTGAAAAGCATATTTAACTTTTCCACACTTGAAAAACATATTGTATCTTATATTTAAGATACTTCTCTTTAACTTAAATTGAGGGCTCAGTGAATATATCATATTGAAAATATTTTTCTTTCAATTTAGCTGAAGCAGAGGACCCTCTGGTACAATGTTAATCTTGTGCTATTAGAACCCTTGACTTGTCATGGTGACCCCTTTCTTGGAACTTTGCTCCTCAAGGTTTTCTGGCCTTTTACATAACATGATGGCCCCTTTTTTTGGAACTTTATTCCTCAAGGTTTTCTGGCCCTTTCATAACATAACAAGGATTGGTTCTAATAAGCATAAGATCAAGCACCATACATAAAAATAACTTCTTTGAATCTTTTCCAAATTAATCATGGAAAACAATAATAAATAGTATTATTGAAAACATTTTTTTTTCATACATAATATCGTTCGAGTAATGCAGTGAAAGATATCCTTATATCAACTAGCCACTTGTTAGCTAGTAGAAACTTCTCTTGTACCTTTAGCATTTCCTTTATAGCAAAAAGGCATAATCATAATTCTTAGGGATATCTAAAACTTCCCATCGTTACATAATTTCCATTTCTTAAAAGGTTGCTATCAATCTCAACCTTATTAACGTCATCATCAGACTCATAGTCATCATTATTGTCATGGCCTAATAAATTACTGTTGGTAATATCCAACTCATATTGGCGCATTGCCTAGTTGCTAACCCCAAGCTAAGGCATCAACAAACTTTTCCCCATATCTAATATTACTCTTCTGGGGCAAAAGTTTCACAACCAGGAAACTTAACTTCCATGGTCTCAATCCAATTCCTTAAAATGAAAAGTTCCTAATTATCACCATACTAAGGTAGGGCGATATGCTATCTGATCTCGAAGCCTATTCATTTCTTATTGCTACTTTAGCAATTATCATTGCAATTTAGCCATTACAGTTGCAAGTTTAGACTCTTACGGAATTTGGCGAACCATCTTCTAATTCTAGTTCTTAATTCCTCTTATTTCTAATACCCATTCTTCCATTCATATCTTATCATGTCCTATCATGGAAACATCATTACTTATCATATTACGCTAGGGATTCTTCATGTTCTCTTCATATCATACCATAAGCTTATCCATCACATACACATCATGGTAAATTTTAGGATTGCGGTAATGCATCCCACAAAATCCAAAGTATCACGGGTATCATCCTCCGTGCAACCATTGATAAGATATGCTTATCACGTAACCAATATCTTAACTAATTCTAACTAGAAAGAAAAAAAAAAATTTAACTTACTTGGGCACTTGCAGAAACGATGTGAAGCGAAGTGAAGTAGGCTGGCAGGATACCGCTCTGATACCAAACTGTAACGCCCCGACTTCCACGTAGAGCCGACTACGTAGACGTGGGCCGTTACTTTACTTACTTAACTTACTGAAAATTTTAGAGTAATTTTTTTTTTCTCACATAACAACTTGAAACATCACATAAATAAATAAACTTGTCCATATGGGTAAACTTCATCATGCCTACCCATTACTTGTTATGCCGATTATAAGATCACCATAACCTTTTAAACCGGACCTTGGAAACATAACATGGTACATATTCTTAATCATACATATACAACTTCATACTTAAAATATTTGCGGAAAATCTTGCGTCGTGGTATCCCATACCGCCCTTCACTCACCCCATCGTCTCCATGGCCCACCAAGTAAAGCTGCAGGCATCTTACCTATAGTATGAAATATCTGATGAGCTTTCGCCCAGCAAGTACAAACATAATCTCACAAAACATTTCAAACATTTTAGAAACATGCCAATCATCATGTCACTTATGCATGAACCATTTATGATTGATTGAATGTCTTATGCTTCATTATAGACTCAATCTTTAATTTATTATCTTGTCTCAACATGTGGGCCCATAGTGTACGTACCGAAAGCGCGCAGCCTCCAGACAAAGCTAGGGTTTGCAAGGCCCTAACATTTCTGGGAATTATAACTTGACCCTCACGCATCAACGAGAGGTATATGTCACAACTGAATCATGTAGCCTCCACGATCACGGGAGGTTGGTACGACACCTTACTTGATTTATCTTACCATGTGATTTAACATTAGTGAACATGCCTTATGATGTCACTATGTCCTATCAAACTTAACACTTGCTATAACATGGCATTCTTGAAAACATGGCATTTTTTTTAAAACCATGACATTTTTGTAAACGTGTCATTTTTGAAACCATGACATTTTAGAAAACATGGCATAACATGTATCATGTCGTAGCATATCATCACATATCATAACACAACATAGCATGTATACTTAAACATATAGTGTAAATAGCATAGCTTAACATAGCATACTTGAAAATAGTATTTACTATTTTCATACTGTAGGTGAGGTTCGATACTTGCCTCGTATACTAAATCTTGGGTTTCGTTGCTCCAGCTCAGGTTGCAACTGCAGGTTACTTCCTGCTATTAAAAGAAGAATATAGGATAAGGATCCTATAAAATGTTGGTGACCTATCTAACATTCTAGTTATATGTCCCTTATAAAATATCTTATTTGGTTATAATAAGTAACCTTTGGTGTGATAACCTTGATCAAACTTGGTCAACCAAAGTCAACATTTTGGTCAACTATGGTCAACCCTCTATGGGTCAAACTTGGGCTTTGGGCTTGGCCCAGTAACTCGGGTATCCTTCCCGGTTACCACCCGTTGTCGTTATGTTACTAAATTTTGGCTTAAAAATCCCTTTTTCCTTATCTTGGAAAAATTTGGCGAATTAAGCTTAAAACCTTATAAAAATTCAGGGTTCTTAAGATAAAGCCTCATAAAAATCATTGAATACTGAAAACTGTCATTGGAACAGTCTCCACAGTCCAAACATTGGTGTTGTACGAAAATGCAGTTTTTCTGCATTGTTTTAGAAAATCATGTGCAGGAATTTCCTGTTTCCTGCACAGTTTTTAGAAATCTGTGTCAGTTTAAAAATATGAATTGAATTTGAAAAAGTTGTCTTCACAAAAGTTTTAGATCTCGAAAAATCCTAAAACTTTCGTGTTTTACAAAAAATCTAGTTCTGCTTGTATTTTTGTCAGTTTTTGTTTGAAACTGGCTGGTCGTGTAAACTAGGTCTGGGCAGACCAGTCTCGGTTTTCTGTAAAAACAGAGGCCATTGGAGCCTCAATTTGGGGAACGGTCCACGTTGCCCAATAGGAAAAACCCTTCTGAACAACTTTCATGTTTTGAGAAAAACCCAGTTCTGCATTTAACTTAGTCATTTTCCTTGTTGAAATCCCCAGACCGAGAGCACAAATCTGACTCGCCCAGGAATTCTTAGTCTCGGGTTTTCGTAAAAACGAAGGCCTTTGGAGCCTTATCTTGGAAAAATGTCCGCGCTGTCCACTAGGAATAACCCTTTTGAACAACTTTTATGTTTTAAGTTTCCTCTAATTCAACCTCTAAAGGCCTCAAATTTCACTTTTCCCGAAACTGACCAGTTTGTACCCGAACTGGCAGTTTTCATTCTTAAATTCGTTTTACATCCTATTGTCGCAAATCTAACTCAACCGAACACGCGGGAGCCTAGATAGCATACATGCAGCATTTTCTAACGTCCCACATGAACAATCATGCTACTCGAACGCGCCCATGCAAATCAAAATTGGCATCATGCATCAAACATATAAACCCTAATCAACATATCAAACACTTAACATGCAATAATTAAACTACCAAACCAAAACCCTAATTAATCAAGCACAAACCCTAAAATTTCTAACTAGGGCAGCAATTAAAAGTGAGCTTATGCTCATACAAACCATGCTTGAAATACATTTAAATTTCCCAAATGAAATTTAAATGAAAACTTAGGGTTTAAGGGATTTATACCTCACTTTAGGTCAAGAATTTGGCTTGGCCTTTCTTCCTCCTTTTTTCCTCCTTCAACAGCCGGCCTCTCATGGCTAGATGGAGTTCCAAATTTTCAGTCACCCTTAGCTTGGTAGGGTTCCAATATTTCGGCCATACCCATAAGAACATACACAAAAACTTGAATCAAAACCTAATTGAAGAACTAAAGGGGTTTAGGAAAATTACAATTACCTTAACTCCTTGATTGGTGGGTTTCCAAAATTTTTCTTCTTCTTTCTTTCTTCTCAAGAAATCCGACCACCACATGGTGTTCTCTCTCACTTGGGGTTCGGTTTTAATGGAAGGGAGAGGAGAAAAGAAAGACTTGGAATGAAACTAAAGTTTGGAAAGTTCTCTAACTTTCCCTATTTATAGTGGAAATTTCCAATTTCCCATAATTATTTTTAGCTCCAAAATTCTACTTGAATTTGTTTAAGAGTCCTTAATGAACCAAAAATATTTGCTCTTTGCTCCTTAAGGTGGCCGGCCATGCAAGGGAAGATGAGCCAAAGATAGCTTGTCCAACAAGCTTGCTTGTTCACCAAGTTTACTTAGTCACCAAGTAACTCTTGCTTACCTCATCTTATGACATCACCATGATGACATCACTTGCTTACATCATCATTACATAATTTCCCTTCCTTATTCATGGAATGGCCGGCCAAGCCATTGGTTGTGAACCAAAAATTGGCTTGTTCAACAAGCTTTGTTTGCCTTGTTCACCAAGCAACCTATGCTTACATCATCTTGATGACATCATCTTGATGACATCACTTTGATGGCATCATCATGCTTACCTCATGCTTACATCATATTTTCCAAAAATTACACTTTAGCCCCTAAGGACAAAATATTTACATTTTAGCCCCTGTTAGGTGGCGACTAAGGTGGAGCCACTTGGCTTCAATTCCATACATAATGGTCCACTTAATTCCCAAAAATCCCTAAATAAAAATGCAGTCCATTTCCTTACGAACTCAGATAATATCAATACTATTTTTCACTAAAAACAGTATTGTCATACTGGACTGCAGTCCAGAATTCATCTGTATAAAATTGGACTGCGTAAAGGATTTTCTTAGGACTTGAAACTATTTAGTCCTTATTGCTCTAAATGTTGTTCCTGATTATTCTAGAGCAATCTCATACCTTATTCTTACTTCTTCATCCGTAATGACGGTTTTTCACAGTATAATTTTCATACTGTTGATTATCCTGCAATACCGTCTTAGTCAAACCTAAGGTCAACATGGTCAAACTTTGACCGAAATAAAAATCATAAATTCCTATTATGCCATTTTCTCAAAAGGCCTCATGCTTGATTAAGCAAACTATTTCTGAGTCTCGTAGCTAATTAACCGAGAACTCAAATATATACTGATATTCAACTCTGATCATAAGCTTCATATCTACATACATGGTTCAGACTTAGATTCTCTTTGTATCTAAGGAAATCACAAGTCATCAAAATTTTCGGGTTATTACAGCCTATGCCTCACGACAATTGAAGGATCACGAAAAGAATTATCCTACGCACGATTTAGAGCTCGCTGCAGTGGTCTTCGCGCTAAAGATATGGAGACATTACTTGTATGGGAATAGATGTGAGATTTTCACCGATCATCAAAGTCTCAAATACATCTTTACCCAAAAGGAGCTCAATATGAGGCAACGGAGATGGCTTGAACTCGTGAAGGACTACGATTGCGAAATTCTTTACCATCCTGGTAAAGCGAAGAAAGTGGTGGATGCTCTAATTAGGAAGTCATCCGGTATACTGATGTCTTTAGGAACGTTGCCCAAGCCACTTCAGAAGGAAATTTTAGATTTCAATGTAGAGCTGATAACTGGAAAGTTGTCGGTTTTGACTCTCCAGTCTAACCTCCTAGAGTCCATTAAGGGACATCAAGGAAAAGATTCTTTTCTGCTAAAGGCGCAAATCTTTGGCGGAAAGAATAGGGAATTTAAGACCTCTGAGGATGGAGTCGTTTATTTCAAACAAAGGATTTGCGTTCCTGACTTTGAATTTCTTAAGAAACAGATCATGTCCAAAGCACATGAGACGCCATATTCGGTACACCCTGGAGCTTCCAAGATGTACAAGGACCTTAGAGAGAACTATTGGTGGCCGAATATGAAGAACGAAATAGCGGATTTTTTGTCAAAATGCCTAACTTGTCAAAAAGTTAAGGCTGAGCATCGGCAACCAGGTGGAGATCTTCAGAAGATCGAGCTCCCAGAGTGGAAATGGGAACAAATCACTATGGATTTCATAGTAGGTTTACCCAGGACCGCAAGTGGGAACGATATGATTTGGGTGATTGTGGATAGATTGACCAAATTAGCCCACTTTATTGCTATCAAAGCTACCTTTTCAGTCGAGAAGTTGGCTGAAATTTTTGTCTTCCAGATCGTTAGGTTGCATAGAGTGCCAAGATCCATCATTTCAGATCGGGATGGGCGCTTTACCTCTCGATTCTGGAAAAGTGTTCATACGGCTATGGGATCAAAATTGAAATTCAGTACAGCATTTCACCGCCAGACGGATGGACAATCGGAACGAACTATCCAGACACTGGAGGATATGCTAAGGTCATGTATTTTGGATTTCAAAGGAAGCTGGGATCAGAAGCTACCTTTGATCGAGTTTTCCTACAATAACAGTAATCACGCCTCAATTGGTATGGCTCCGTTCGAGGCGTTATACGGAAGGAAATGTCGATCTCCCATTCATTGGCAAGAAGTTGGACAGAAGCAGCTTCAAACCACACATTTCATCCGAAAGACTTCAGAGGATATTAAGAAGATTAAGCAAAGACTTGACATAGCTTTTAGTCGTCAGAAAAGCTATGCTGATAAACGTCGAAGGCCCTTGGAGTTCCAGGTTGGAGACTATGTTTTCCTTAAGATTGCGCCTATGAAGGGAATTATGAGATTTGGCAAAAAGGGAAAACTTAGTCCTAGGTACACAGGGCCATTCGAAATCCTGGAAAGGATTGGCAAAGTAGCATACAAGCTTGCCTTGCCACTAGAATTAGCTTCTGTGTATAACGTTTTCCATGTTTCGATGTTAAAGAAGTATGTACCTGATCCTTCCCATGTATTAAGTCGAGAACCGATCGAGGTTCAATCCGATTTGACGTACGAAGAGAAACCAGTTCAGATTCTAGATCGGGAAGAAAAGGTCTTTTGAAATAGGACAATTCCCATGGTTAAAGTGTTGTGGCGAAACCACAATGTTGAAGAAGCAACCTGGGAACTAGAAAAGGATATCAGAAAGGATTATCCCCACTTGTTCTAATTTTCGAGGACGAAAATTTTTAAGGGGGGAAGATTGTAATAACCAACTTTGTTACAAATTATGATTTCTTGTATCACAAGGAATCAAAATTTGTATTATGAATTTGCCTGATCTGAGTTATCAGAATTAGGATTTATGTATGATTGTATTCCGGTCAGATTTTGACCAGAATGATTTAAGGAATGATAGGAACTTATGATTTTAGGTTGGTCAAAGTTTGACCAGAAAAGTCAAATTATGATGATACTGTTGTATAACAGGCAGTATAGAAATTGTACTGTGAAAAAACCGTCATTACGGATAGATAAGCATGTTTAAGATACGGAATTATGATAGAAAAATCAAGCACAATATTTAGGACATTAAGGACTAATTAGCTTTAAGTTCTAAGAAAAACCTAAACACAGTCCAGTTTTATGCAGATAAATTCTGGACTGCAGTTTGGTATGACAGTACTGTTTTAGTTAAAAACAGTATTTGTTAAATTTACATTAGTATGAAAATAGACTGTTTTTAAGAAAGAAAGCCAAACAAAGCCTTAGGTGGAGGACACCTCATCACATGATAAATATGTAATTTTTTGATTTTTTGAAAAAATTGGAAAGAATTACAATGAGATAACTTTGGCTCCAAGGAAGCCTCTAGTGGCCGGCCACCTATTGGGGGACTTTTGGGCAAATAAAATTTTTGTAGGGCTTGGAGAGCAATTTAAGGAATAAAAATAATTCAAGAAAGAAAATCAAAATTCACCTATAAATAGGTGTGATGGGGGGACTTTTTTAGTTCACTTTTATTTCAAAACTCCCCCAAACTTTTGCCATTTTCTCTCCTTTCTTTCTCTCTCCTAGCCGAACCCTAAAGCAGCAAAAACCCAAGAGTGGTGGTCGGATTTTTAGTGAGGAGAAACTAGAAAAAAAATTTCGGAACCCAAGCTAGTGGTTGTCTCTCCGGTTTAGAGGTAATCCTCTTAATCTCTTAAGCCTTTTTGATTCCGGTTTTGAGCCATTTAAGTGTATTTTCAGTTTTGGTTGTAAGAGCTTAAGCTCCTTAATTATGTCCTTGCTTTGCTTGGTTTGCTTAGAATGTGCTTGATTTAGGTTTTAGTAAGTTTATGCTATGTTTTGGTGTATGTATTAGAATATATGCTCTAGAAATTATGTAGATGATATGTGTGACCATAAGGTGTTTGATATATGTCCCCATAGACTTATAAATAATGTTGAATGGCTGGTTGTGGTATTGAATGATTGTATAATGATTTAGGGTTCAAGAAAACCCTAGAAAACCAAGTTTGGTGAACTTCACCAAACGGGTTTCAATCAATTAATTGAATAAATGAGAATGAATGAATGAGTATGAGAACGTTAGATTATACGCTGCATGCTTGATGTAGGCTCACGGTTGCGACCGTTTGAGATAAAGTATGCGTAATTTTTACGTAAGAACTAACCGAAACCAAAACTGCCAGTTCGGGTGAAAACTAGGCAGTGATCTAGAAATGGTATTTTTGAGGTCTTTAGAGGCCGAATTTGAGAAAACTCAAAACTGAAAAGTTGTAGGAAATTGAAAATCCTAGTGGGTAATGTAGACAGTTCTCAAAAATAAGGCTCTGAAGGCCTTCGTTTTTACAAAAACCCGTGCCTGGACCGCCAAGACTTATATGCACGGCCAGGCAGTTTCAACAAGGAAAAAGTATATGTTAAATGCAGAACTGGGTTTTTAGCAAAACATGAAAGTTGTAGGGTTTTTCTGTATCTAAAACTTTCATGAAGAAAATTTTTTCAAAATCTAATCAGCTTTCAAAGTAAAACTGAATCATATTAGTAAGCTCCGATTCAGGAATTTCAAAACAGTGCATGCACAGGAAATTCCTGTACATACACTAATAATTTGACTGTTACCTTTAAAACTTAGACAGTTTTATTTAAAAGCAGTTTTACATGGTTAATCAAACCTAGTTTAGTAAGAAAAGAATTAATTGATCAAAGTAAGTAAAGTAAGCAAATTAGTAACCTAACATAATCATGTAGGTTACCTATTTTTTTAATTGGGCCTAGTTAATTAAGAACAAATATTGTATGATTGGCCTAAGGTCCAAGATTACTTAAGGTAATCATAAAGGGATATCACTTTAATTATTGGGCCTAAGTAGCCCAACAGGCTTTTTAAAAATACAAATCTAAGTTGGGCCTATACCTAAGGTTACTCATAGTAACCTAATAGGATGTCAAGGTCATTGGGCCTTGAGCCCAAAGTTCATTAGGTAATCAAACAAGATACTGTCTGATTACCATTAGGGCATGTGCCCTAAGTTTACACTTAGTAACCAACAAGGATATTATTAAGCTTATGAGGGGGACATATATCTAGGGTCACAAATAAATGTTGGTTAGGGTACCAACATTTAATGAAATAATTTAAGGTAAGATAGGATGATTCTTATCTTACTTCCTTTTTGGAAACAGGAAGGTAACCTATTGAGGTAACCTGCCGGAACGACAAACCCCAGGACTTAGCGTAACCTGTAAGTACAACTCCGCCTACAGCATAGGCAAATGGTTTTATGACTTTGCATTTTTTGAAGTTCATGCATTTATGTGATAAGTATGATGTATGTTTATTATTGTGACATCATAAAGCATGTTCACCAATAATAAGTCAGATGATAAGAAGAAGATTACGTTTTTAAGTAAGAACTGTTTTAAGAAAATGTTTTCAAGTATGATGATAAGTAAGTTTTCTCGTGTCGTACCGACCCGCTCGTAGGTCGGGTTTGGTCCATGGTTTAAGTTGGATTGGGCTGGCCGCCCCAACCACTCCATGGCTGCGCGCCATGGTACGTACACTTATGTTAAGTAAGGGGCCCAAAACTATGTTAACTCATGAAAGCATAATGAAGCATAATTGGCTCATGCATTGCTTTATTAAGTTTGTTTTGCGGGTTAAAAGTTGTACTTGCTGAGCGAAAGCTCACAACTTACGTTTATGCTGTAGGTAAGCTTCCTACTGGCAGTACTTGATGCAAGGCGGTGAGGCATTGGCAAGGCGATCTGTGAAACGTGGGATGAAAACTGCTACGCATTTTGAAATAAAAGTTTATGTTGTTTACTAAGTACAAGTTATTTTACGTTACAATAAGTTTGAAAAGTATATATTAATTAAGTATGTATGTGTATTGTAAATATGTAAGTAGTAAAGTTTTATTTTAAGTTGTTTTAAGTTTAAAGAGAAAAAAAATGTACGCTATTTCCGCCTAAGTAAATAAATAAGTTTAAAATTATCATGTAAGATAAGTATGGTAACGACCTACGTAAGGGCTGGTCGTTACATTTTGTAATAGGATAGTAACTAGAGTTATTTGTGATATTATGATAGGATGATTCTTATCCTATAATTTTATTGAAAACAGGAAAGCAACCTGTTTAAGTGGAATATTTTAATTCAAGGTGCAAAGTAACTGGTAAGTACGACTCCGCTACAGTATAAACGAAAATGTTTTTGTTGTATGTTTCAAGTTCATGAAGATATGAGTATGATAAATGTCTATGGCTTTCAAGTTCATGGTGATATAAGTATGATATATGTTATGGCTTTCAAGTTCATGAAGATATGAGTATCATATATGTTTATGGCTTTCAAGTTCATGTTGATATGTTTATGATGAATGTTATAGCATGTATTTTTATATGATGAATATTTTGATATTATGGCATCACGAGGCATGCTCATTAACGATAAGTCACTCGGTAAGAATAAGAATTTAGTTTCGAGTAAGAAACTATTTATATGAATTGATTTTCCATTAAGTTAAAACAAGAACAAGTTAAAGAAAAACTTTCAAGCATAATGGCAAGCAAGTTGCCTTGTGTCGTATCGACCCGCACTAGGTCGGGTTTGGTCCATGGTTTAAGTTGGACAGGGCTGGCCGCCCCAACCACTCCATGGCAGCGCGCCACGGTACGTACACTTATGTTATGTAAGGGCCCAAAAATTATGATAAGATAAGACAACATAATGAAAACATAAAGAATTCATGCATTACGTTTTATGAAATGTTTTGCGGATCAATAGTTGTGCTTGCTGAGCGAAAGCTCATAATTTATGTTTATGCTGTAGGAAAGCAAACTTATGGCAGTACATGATACAAGACAGTGGAGTGTGGCAATGCAAAGCTGTGAAATTGTGGGATTGGAAACTGCTACGCATTTTGTTAAGTTCCGCCATGTTTATTTTGATTATGTTGTATCTATGTACAAAATTATGATAAGTAAATAAGTTTATATACATATATATATCTATGTAAGTGATTACTGCGAGTAATCCCAATTTCAAAGTTATATATATATATCGTTTGTAAAAAAAAAAATAACTAGTCCAATTTTTCGTATGATATAAGTAAGTATGCATGGTAACGGCCTACGTTAGGCGGGTCGTTTCAGTTATTCAGAAGATAGCATGTAGTTTGTATGGCGTGCCCCCAAAACGACAAAGGTAATGTGGAGTAACTCAACATAGATCGAACCATATCCAATAAGGTCCTACTTCTTCTCTCAACTACACCATTCTGTTCAGGAGTACCAGGTATAGTCAACTGGGATTGTATCCCATTCTCTATCAAATATCCTAAGAACTCATCCGATAGGTAATCCCCACCTCGATCCAATCGAAGTGACTTAATGGACTTGCCTAATTGTTTCTCCGCTTCAGCCCAAAATTCTTTGAACTTGTCAAAGGTTTCGCTTTTGTGGGTCATCAAATAGACATATTCATACCTTGAGTTGTCGTCAATAAAGGTGACATAACACTCATACCCACCGCGTGCTTCTATGTTCATGGGACCACAAACATCCGTATGCACAAGTTCTAAAAGTTCATCGACACGACTATTCTTGGCAGCAAACTGCCGTTTGGTCATCTTGCCCTCCAAATAGGATTCGCATTGTGGCCACGGTTCAACCTCGTACAAGTCAAGGCATTCCTCCTTTACAATCCTTTGAATTCTGTTAAGGCCTATGTGACCTAGTCGTAAATGCCAAAGATATGATTTGTTAGAGTGAGAAGACTTATGTCTTTTAGAGTTGCTTTCCAATTCTGTATCAAGCAGTGAGTGCATCTCAGGTTTGATAAAATAAATATTTCTATGCATCCATCCATTACAGATTAGAGAATTGTTTTTCCTAATAACAACTTTATTATTAAAATAAACCGAATAGGAGCATTTAATCAAACAAGCTACCAAAATTAGGTTTCTCTTAACACTAGGAACATAAAAACAATGTCTCAAAATAATAAATCTAAATTCATCAAAATAAAGATGCACATCTCCCACTGCTTCAGCTCGCACCAACGTCCCATTACCGGTTCTTAACATGAAGTTCTCCTCACGCAGACTTCTCGTTACTTTGAACCCTTGCAGAGAAATATAAACATGGTTAGTGGCTCCAGAATCTATGATCCAACTATCCTTAGATTCTTCCACTAAACAAGCCTCAAGATACAGGATATCGAAATTACCTATTTGCTTCTGCATAGTCAGGTAGTCTATGCAATCGTTCTTGAAGTGTCCCTTCTTTCCACAGAAAAAGCCCTTAGCCTTCTTATGATCCACCTTCCGCTTCTTAGTCTTGGTAGACTTCTTAGGAGTAGGTGCCTTTACCGCAAGCTTATTCCCCTTGTTCTTCCCCTTTACCTTCTTCCTTTTAAGATTAGGCACAGGTGAACCAGGTTCTCTCACATTTGCCTCAGCCTTAGATCCAGAACCCTTGAAAATGTTCTCAAAGTCTTGCAACTCTTTCATTAATTCCGTTAGAGACATCTCCTTCCGGTTAAGGTTGTTGGATGCCTAAAACAAATCAAAATCCTTGGACAAGGTTTGGAAAACCATGACCAATTGAGTTGCAGCATCGATCTCAGCCCCATTTTCCTGAGCCTCAGACAAATAAGCCATGATTTTCATCATGTGCTCCTTGATAGGAGTTCCAACCTTTTGCTTGCAATTCATGAGACCTTTGATAGCATCGTTCTTAGCTTGGATAGTTTGTTCACCAAACATCTCCTCCAGGTTGTCCATGATCTGCCTAGTAGTTTCATGCTCTTCATGCTGTTTCAGGAGCACGTTAGAAATGCTCGCCCGAATATAGCACATAACACTAAGGTTGGAATTGTCCCAGTGCTCAAGCGCTACAAATTCCCTATCAGGAGCATCGATCGCAGGCGTGGGCGGTCGAGGTTGGGTAAGGATGAAACTGTGTTTCTCAAGATTAGGACGATAAGCAAGTTCCTTTTCCAGTCATTAAAATTCTCGCCGGTTAATTTGTTTTGCGTAAGTATCACAGAAAATGGGCTCGACATCTTAATCTATAATAAAAAAAAAATGTAATAAGTATGTGCAAACATCTTTTTATTTAAAAAAAAATTGATTTTGTAATGAAATAAAAAGATCTATATGCAATCTAAATGTTTATGTGTAAAGCCCTTAAAAAATACATACCTGCTTTCCAAGCTACCGAGGGGTTGTCATGGAAGAACTAGCCAAGAACACGGATCCCCTCTGATTAATACATATTCGTCCATGGAGCATAACCCCATTAAATATATATTAACAATCGCTTATTTGGCCACTACTTTAAATATCAGAGCCTCGAGGGAGGGTTAATAAATAAAGTAGCATAAGTGTGTAACCATCGTTTTCAATTTTAAATCCATATTTTACATCCGCCACCGAGGGGTGATCTAAACATAAAATATGCCCAAAATTATTATCCTTTCGGAAATCCAAATCAGTGTGCGCTCTAGGCAAGATACCTATCCGAAGGGAATTCCCGGGTCGAACCCGAGTAGTAGGCACTACCATTGTAATAACCCAAAATTTTGACGAACTTGTGATTTCCTTAGATACAAGGAAAATCTAAGTCTGAACCAAGTATGTCAATATGAAGCTCATGATCTGATTTGATTATCAGAGTATGTGTGAGTTCTTATAACATTACAAGACTCAATAATAGTTTACTTAGTCAAGTATGAGGCCTTTTGATGAAAGAGGCAGAATAAGGATTTATAATTCTACTCCAGTCAACGTTTGACCAGGATGATTTAAGATATGATTAAGATGGTACTGCAGTATAGTAAGCAGTATGAAAATTATACTGCGATAAACCATCATTACGGATGAGGAAGTAAGAATAAGGATTGGGATCATTCCAGAAAAATCAGGAATAATATTTGGAGCAATAATGACTAAGTAGCTTTAAGTCCTAAGAAAATCCTATACGCGGTCCAGTGAAGTGCAGATAAATTCTGGACTGTTGATAGTTAAAACAGTATTGGCACTATCTGGATTATCAAGAAATTAGACTGCGTATTAGGAGGGGTGCCAAGCATGGCCTTACTTGGAGGTCAAGTAATTATGGATAAATATGAATTTTTGAATTATGGATTTTATTTCCTAATCAAAGCCTCCAACTAGAGTTGAACTAGGCCAAATGGTCGGTTACATTGACCGGTTACATTGGGTGGCTTGGAGAACAAGGAATTAAAGATAAGCATGGAAAGATTTTTGTTGGTTCAAGCCAACACTTGGCCGGTTGTCAAGGGGGAAAAAAGTAAAGATAAGTTTGAAGAGATTTCTTGGCCTCCAAGGATTCCTCATGGCCGGCCACCTAAGGGGGGTTTAAGGGCAAATATTTTGTTTTTAGGCCCAAATATGCAATTTTAAGAAATAAAAATAATTGTGAAAAATTTAGAAATTTCCACCTATAAATAGGGATGGCTAGTGAACTTCCCAACCTTTAGTTCATTCTCAACTATTTCTCTCTAGCCTTAGAAAAGAGAGAGAGAGAGAGAGAGAGAGAGATAATGAGATGGCCTATTGTGGTGGAGGGTGGTGGAGCAAGAATTTTTGCTCATGCAAGGATCTAGAACCACTCTTGCAAAAGCTTTAGAGGTATAATCTTAACCCTCTAACTAAGAATTTCATTAAATTTGGTTTATGAGATTTATGTGTATTTCAAGCTTGGGTTTGTAAGAGTATAAGCTCACCCTTTTTATTTTTCATGCAATAGCTTTATGTGCCTAGTATGTGCTTGATTTTAGGTTTAGATGGTTTTGATTGATAAATTGATGCATGCATGTGATGTTTTGCCCTAGAAAGAATGTGGGTTTTATGTATGCCTATCTTATATTTGTGAAATGTCCTCATATGCTTAAGTAAGAATATTTTATGATGATGATTATGGTTATGATGCTTGAGGTATGGAGGTTAAGGAATTAACCTAAAAACCGAAATTGGTAAGCTAAGTAAGATTACCTATTTGGGTTTTTGTAAGTAAGATGAACAAGTGCATGGATGATGATCATGTATGTAACACGCTGCATATTTGTTGTAGGCTCACGGTTTCGACCGTTTGAGGTAGGGTGTGTGAAATTTTATGTAAAAACCAACCAATTATAAAACTGCCAATTTTCGGATCAAATGGGACTGTGATCTGGAAACGTAATTTTGAGACCCTTAGAGGCCGAATTTGAAAAAAGTCAAAACTGAAAAGTTGTAGAGAATTGAAAATCCTAGGGGATCATATAGACGGTTTTTGAAAATAAGGCTCCAAAGGCCTCTGTTTTTATCAATATTCTAGACTGGCCTGTACAGACAGTGTACACGGCCAGAATTGTTTCAAAGGGAAAAACGAGTAAGTTAAAGGCAGATTTAAGTTTTGATCGAAAAATTAAAGTTGTAGGTTTCGATGAGATCTACAACTTCTGCGAAGAAAGTTATCCCAAATTCTAAACCAATTTAAAGATAAAATGGGATTTTCAAAACTGTGCAGGGTACAGGAAATTCCTACACAGGATTTTCAAAACTGTGTGTGGTACAGGAAATTCCTGCACACATGCATTCCAGTTAATTAAAAAGGATGCTTTAAAAGCAGTTTTTAAGGTTTTATGATCTCTTTAAAAAGAGACTGAAATTTTATGAAAATGGTTTCAAAAAGGTAATTTCAAGTATTATGGTAAGAAATACTAATTTACATTTTCAAGTAAACAAGATGTGTTTAAGAAAAGAAAATACACTAAGTTACATAAGAACATGGTAACAAGTGTATGACCTATGGTAATCGGATGGAATACCAATTTATAGGCCTATAATTACTAATGGTAACCAGATAGAATACCGGTTTATTATGTTATGGTGTGTATCCATGATTACCAATGGTAACCGGATAGGATACCGGTTTACTATGTTAGGGTTGGCAACTAAGATTACCAAGGGTAGTCGGATGGGATATCAATCTAGTATGTTATGGTGTGTAGTAAGATAGAATGACTTTTGTCTTATGCCCTATTTGAAACAGGAATATGACCTGTTGTTGTGTCTTGATGGAACGATAGACGAAGAGCGTAGGACGACTTGTAAGTACAACTCCGCCTACAGCATGGGCAAAATGTTTTTATTACATTGCATGTTTTTCAAAAATTCATGCATTGATTTACATGATGTACATATGTATTATGGTTTATGTTTTATGTTTTATGTTTTATGTTTTATTATTATGACATCATGAAAGCATGTTCACTAATAATAAATCACATGATAAGAACAATGTTAAGTTTTCAAGTAAGAAACATTTAAGATTTAAGTTTTCAAGTATGATTAACTAAGAACAAGTTTTTATGTAGTAAGATAAGACAAGATAGTTTTCTTGTGTCGTACCGACTTGCCACGAGGGCGGGTTTAAACGGTTTGGTCCATGGTTTCAGTTGGATTGGATTGGTTGCCCCAACCACTCCATGTTAAACTGTTTGGTTCATGGTTTGAATTGGATTGGACTAGCCGCCCCAATCACTCCATGGTTACATGCCACGGTACGTGCACTCATATTATATAAGGGGCCCAAATACCAAATTAACATAAGAAAGTATAAATGATTCATAAGAGAGCATAATCAGTTCATGCATTATTTTACTAAAACGTTTTGCGGAATAAAATGTTGTACTTACTGAGCATAAGCTCATAACTTATGTTCATGTTGTAGGTAAGCAACCTACCGGCAATGCTTGATGCAAGACTGTGGAGAGATAGCACTGAAGACTGTGAAATTTGGGTTGGACACCACCACGAGTTTTGGAAATATGTTATGTAAAATGTATTTGTGTTATGTTATGATAAGTCGATGGTACTAGTTATAGTATATGATAATGATAACTAGTATGGTTTGAAAGCTCGGTACTCGAGTGAGTACATATATATAAGTATGAGTTTTGAGTTTTAAATTTATTTCAAAAGAGAAAGAAAGAAGAAAAAAAAAATATTTCTGTATTTTTTTACGTAAAGCAAAAGTAAGTGTTAAGATAAAGCATGCTTAAGTAAATATGGTAAAGTAACGGCTCCACGAAATCGAGTCGTTGTAAAGTTAAGTATTTAAGTTAAGTAAGTACGAAGTCAAGTCATGGCCCTACGTAGGTCGGGTCGTGACAACCATGCGTAACTATTGGACCAACGATGGAGGCCGTAGGTCTTAGTGTGTAAAACCTTCTCCCACTCAATCTTTTGAATTAGGGTTTTTATTTTTCATGCATAAATAATATTTTTGAGTGGCATTCCCTAGTCTATATGGTATGTTATCAATACATCGTGAAATATTATAACATATTTATCTAGCATCGCATCATTCACGGTTTGCAAAATATGTAAATAGCCGTGGATCATGATTCCATCCTAGAGAAAAGAAAATTGTAAAATTTACAAATATTAACCGAAACATATATCGGCATTCTTTTGTAGATCCATGCCTTGTATCTCTTTTCAATGTGTCGTCCTTTTCCAATGTCACGTCCTTTTAAATTTAAATTAAATTTAAATTTCTAAAAAGATTATATGTGATTTTTAATTTCAATCAAAATTATAAAATATCAAAATTTAAATAAAACATGTTTTTAATTTAAAATTCAAATTTTAAATTTTCAAAAAAATGTGATTTTCCAAATTTAATTAAAATCACAAAATTTTAAAATTCTTAATAAATAAAAACGTCCATTAAATTTAAATTTAAATTTTTAATTTTGAATTTTCCAAATTATCAAGATCGCATATCATTGAAAAATTAAAATTTTTAAAAGGATTTAATGTGATTTTTGTTCCATAAAAAACGCCTATTATATGAAATTTGAATTAATTAAAATTTCTAAATTTCAAAAAAGAATCACATCCTTTGAAAATTTCCATACCTTCGTTCATCTTCAATCTCCTTGAATCCTTTGTAGCCCAAATTTACAAAAACAATTCCTAGCGGTGATAACAGACCGCATCTATTACACTTGAAAAACCTAGATACAAATTCTAACCTCTATGGAATCATAACCGGCAAAATTGAACAAGCATCATATATTAAAAAAAATGAAGCATTCATTCATCCATACATACATTCGCAATATATTTAACATACACTAAATAAAACCTAGAGTGTCAACTCTCTAAAATATTTCATTAATACATAGAGAGAAATTTATTTGATCAAATAATTTATGTTATATACATGATCATAAGTTGGCTCTGATATCAATTGTTGGAAAAATGGTTCCAATTTCAGAGTTACGGTGCAGCATAAGTTTTAAAATTTTTATGCCGATTTAGAAAAGAAGCTCATGATGTATATAACAATAAATTAAATACATGATCAAATGTACCTTGTTTCTCGGATTCCAGAATTGCTAGAGCATCGACCAATGTGTCTTCTCTACTATTCTCGAGTCCCCACATCTCAGAGTGTGTGTGGGCACACGTGCTATGAATCCAAGAGACCGGTAATTCTTCCGAAGTCTAGATCCCATTTTCTCAATCTCGATGTACCTCGTTAAGAATTCGATTCGGGTTCGTTCTTCAAAACTACAAAACAGGAACCGGTTAACCTTCTATGAAAATATCACTCAGTTTAACCTTCCTCATAGTTTTGATTCAATGAAAGTTTCTCTCATTTTCTCACACCCAAGAACGATGAATTTTCTCAAGCACAAAAAACTAGTTTTTGGTGTTTTTTTTTCTCTCTCCCAAAAACCGTCCACCTATTTGAGTGTACGATGATAGTTAGCTTTTTTTCAAGAACCCCTAGCCTTTATATAATACTCCAATCCTTTTTCAAAAAATATCTCCTACTTGAAAAATAATTAATAATCATTTTTCTGGATAATCTTTTGAACCATAGGATCATTCGAATTTTGGGTTAGGTTCTTTAAACCTTATGGACGGTTTTTTGCTCGGAGAATCCTCAAAAAATTCGTGCTCCACCTTATGTGTAGATTGATTGATGGTTCAAATTTAAATCAAGAATCTAGACTAGTTAAAAAGTCCTAATCCTATCTAGATTCAAACTCTTTTTAAACCTTTGAATTTAAATAAGATTTTCTTATTCTAATTTAAATAAATATTTTCCACAAACATTATCCATATTTAATTAATTTAAATAAATGGAATAATTTAGATTTTCTTTTCACAAAAAAAAAAACGTGAACCATTCTTTGAGAAAAGAAAATCCATCAAATAAGTTCCATTATTTAAATCAATTAATAATTTAATGTTTGTAATATATTTTAACAATTTTGAAACAAAATCTTCTTCCCTTCATCCATTAAAAAAACCGTGCACTATTAATTAGGAGAGAAAAATTTTGTTTTCAAAAATTAAATAATTCAAACACAATCTTATTTCCAAAATTCAATTAACCAAAATAATTAACAAATAATTATTTTATTTGCAGCCAATCATATGTTGACAAATCACATTATTTGTCAACATTAATTCCACATGTCCAATCCTTTTTCGGGATTGCATGTTAGAGAGTACCATGTCTTAATAGATATTATTAAATTCCTATTTAATTTACCGATCTCATTAGGAACAAATCCCGAGACGCTTCGTGGAACTATATGAGCTAGTAGATGGACCCGATGGAAATATGTAAAGAGGCTCCTATAATTGTGAAAAATTAATACCGGATTAATTATTCATCAATCATCAACTTCAGGACTATTCCACTAAAAGTCTGAAGCTGAACTCCCGTTTACATACCATATTATGAAAGCTCTCTAACGCAGTGCTTCTTCCATGATTTATTCATCGCTTGCTTAATCTCCATATGTTATCCATGATTGAATTAAGGACTTTTTCCGTTTTACCTTTTTAATTATTTTAACTTAAAGTTCCATTATTCTCCATTGAAAGAACCACCAATTGTAAAGCCATACAATCGGTAAACTATCAGAGAACAGAAAGTAAACCGATAGTCAAGATCTTGTTATATTATCTTTTAATTTCCGAATAATGCCTTTAAGTAGATAACATGTACTATCGTTAAGATAGCTATGGATTCCGTATCTATGAATCTTGATTTCTCCATCCATAAGTCATACACCCAAAACACAAGTATATTGACCATCAATTATCAGTGTCTCACCTATAATGGATCAAAATGTATAAGTCATGGATGCGAACTCTAGTATTCATTTCAAGATTAAGATTAATGCAGGATGATAATCAAAGCGTCAATGATTCTTATAAACAGAATTATTAAACCGAATTAATTAACACCTTAGGTCCAGTCCAATGTCATACCTCAATACTGGTATACATTAAAGTTTCTACTCATAACTTATCTGATGGTCAAGACAAACCATCCCTCCAAGGAAGTAGACAACCTTTACAATCTTATCATGAATAAGATTCCCAAATCTTATTTCATCGATTGCGGACCATTTATTTAGACTGTCATCAAATTACCACGTCTTCTATGTATACCCCGTATACATATGGTAATCCGATATATTACCAACAAATTAGGAGTATTTTATGTTTGCTCAAAATAATCATACAATCAAGAAATGAAAGTAAACATGACACAACTTATTAAATATGAATAACCTCTATTTATTAATATCAAAATGTCATATTTACAGATAATTGAAATTGATTTTCTATCCTTATGGCACATATAGTTCCCAACAGATACAATCCCAGTTGACTACACCTAGTACTCCTCAACAGAATGGTGCAGCTGAGAGAAGGAATGAGACCTTATTGGATATGGTTCGGTCTATGTTGAGCTACTCCACATTACCTTTGTCGTTTTGGGGGCACGCTATATAAACTATATGCTATCTTCTGAATAACGTTCCTTC